>CAXIVS010000300.1:12500-15757 GCA_964035775.1 Osedax frankpressi | reverse complement strand
CATACGCGTATGCCATCAAGATAATCTTTACCTCTACGTAGCGCCCGCTGGACACAGACCAACGGAGGCGATGTCGTGGTGGAGTGGTAATCCCGGTATTTGTCTATTAAGGGTATTGGCCCGATAAGTCTGTCTGAATCCGCCTGAAAAGTGATGACTAGTTACTCGCACATGTGCATACCTGTTGAGCAAGGGTGGCATACGCGTATGCCATCAAGATAATCTCTACCTCTACGTAGCGCCCGCTGGACACAGACCAACGGAGGCGATGTCGTGGTGGAGTGGTAATCCCGGTATTTGTCTATTAAGGTTATTCAAGCCTGCACGGTCTTTCGGATCGGTAATTTTGTTGAGCCTGCCCGAGGCGCATCGGGACTGGAAAGGAGCGTTATGCCTACTCGAGACGACGCTCGTGAAAAGGTGAAAAGGCTGTTTGAGAACCGCGCCAAAGGTGTTGATTGATATAGACAGCAGGGCGGTGGCCATAGAAGTCGGAATCCGCTAAGGAGTGTGTAACAACTCACCTGCCGAATCAACTAGCCCTTAAAATGAAAGCCGCGGTAACGATATTCTTATGCCGGTGATGAAGCGATATGATTTCTACGCAGTGCTCCGAATGTAAAAGTAATGAAATTCAACCGAACAAGGGTAAACGGCGGGAGTAAATACGATTAAGGTTATCGAAATCTAACATTGTGAACAACGAGCGTAGAGACTAACGTGCGGGTACAAGTTTAACGGAATTTCTATCGAAGATCATACGAATACTATGAGTTTAACGTTAACGTTAACGTTAACGTTAACGTTAACGTTAACGTTAACAGACAAAGTTTAATATCGAGGACCCGAAGACGAAGTTTAATATCGAGGACCCGAAGACGAAGTTTAATATCGAGAACCCGAAGACGAAGTTTAATATCGAGGACCCGAAGACGAAGTTTAATATCGAGAACCCGAAGACGAAGTTTAATATCGAGGACCCGAAGACGAAGTTCAATATCGAGGACTCGAAGACGAAGTTGAATTAATTGGTGAAAGTTGATTGCGGGTGTTATTAAATTTACTTTAATAATACACATTTCAGCCGAAACCAAACCCTGAGCATTAAAATACAAAACATTTTAAATTTTGATGCTTCGGGGGGGGGTGGGGGTGATATTTTTTTAAATATTTATTATAAGGTTTTTATGTCGGGTTTTTTTTACGACCATAAAAATTAATAAAATATTTACAAATACAAAAATTAAAAAAAATTTTAAGGATACAAAAAATTTACGAGTTAAAAAATTTACAAGTAAAAAATTTTTACAAGTTCGAAAATTTTTATAATTGCGAAAAATTAATAAAATATTTACAAATACAAAAATTAAAAAAAATTTAAGGATACAAAAATTTTACGAGTTAAAAAATTTACAAGTAAAAAATTTTTACAAGTTCGAAAATTTTTATAATTGCGAAAAATTAATAAAATATTTACAAATACAAAAATTTTAAAAAAATTTACAAGTAAAAAATTTTTACAAGTTCGAAAAGTTTTATAATTACGAAAAATTAAGAACATTTTTTTTAGAGTCAAAATTTTTCGAATTTTCACAATTAATAAAATATTCACGTGTACAAAAATGTTAAAAATATCCAACTTTGAAAATTTTCACAAATCAGAAATAATTATAAAATGTTCGGAAGTACTTTACGTATAAAAAACCATTTCACCATGATAAAATCATAGTGAAATGGTTAAAATTTTTAGATAATCAAAGCTAGTCAAAACAATTTTCATTTGTATCAATGCAATTTTTACTTATGCAAGTAAATCAAACCAATTCACCGTGATATAATCGCAGTGGAAAGGTTTATTATTTCACCAATAAGCAAATAATTAATTAGGCAAACCTAACTAATCGAAGAGAAAACTATTTTGATTTCGCATATAGGCAACGAATTAATTAGGCGAACCTAACTATTCGTGTTCTGAGACGGACTAAGAGTTTTCAACTCGGTAAACAATTAATTAGGCAAACCTAACTAATCGAAGAGAAAACTATTTTGATTTCGCATATAGGCAACGAATTAATTAGGCGAACCTAACTATTCGTGTTCTGAGACGGACTAAGAGTTTTCAACTCGGTAAACAATTAATTAGGCAAAACTAACTAATCGAAGAGAAAACTATTTTGATTTCCCATATAGGCAACGAATTAATTAGGCGAACCTAACTATTCGTGTTCTGAGACGGACTAAGAGTTTTCAACTCCGTAAACAATTAATTAGGCAAACCTAACTAATCGAAGAGAAAACTATTTTGATTTCGCATATAGGCAACGAATTAATTAGGCGAACCTAACTATTCGTGTTCTGAGACGGACTAAGAGTTTTCAACTCGGTAAACAATTAATTAGGCAAACCTAACTAATCGAAGAGAAAACTATTTTGATTTCGCATATAGGCAACGAATTAATTAGGCGAACCTAACTATTCGTGTTCTGAGACGGACTAAGAGTTTTCAACTCGGTAAACAATTAATTAGGCAAACCTAACTAATCGAAAAGAAAACTATTTTGATTTCCCATATAGGCAACGAATTAATTAGGCGAACCTAACTATTCGTGTTCTGAGACGGACTAAGAGTTTTCAACTCGGTAAACAATTAATTAGGCAAACCTAACTAATCGAAGAGAAAACTATTTTGATTTCGCATATAGGCAACGAATTAATTAGGCGAACCTAACTATTCGTGTTCTGAGACGGACTAAGAGTTTTCAACTCGGTAAACAATTAATTAGGCAAACCTAACTAATCGAAGAGAAAACTATTTTGATTTCGCATATAGGCAACGAATTAATTAGGCGAACCTAACTATTCGTGTTCTGAGACGGACTAAGAGTTTTCAACTCGGTAAACAATTAATTAGGCAAACCTAACTAATCGAAGAGAAAACTATTTTGATTTCGCATATAGGCAACGAATTAATTAGGCGAACCTAACTATTCGTGTTCTGAGACGGACTAAGAGTTTTCAACTCGGTAAACAATTAATTAGGCAAACCTAACTAATCGAAGAGAAAACTATTTTGATTTCGCATATAGGCAACGAATTAATTAGGCGAACCTAACTATTCGTGTTCTGAGACGGACTATTCAATCGTACAGTTTTCAATTACCCGAAGAGAAAACTGTTCCTACAATTAGGAAGACTTAGAAAATTAACATAGTCGTTATAGAAAAAATCTACCTAATACTACAGTTTAAATAGCAAAC
>CAXIVS010000300.1:0-2500 GCA_964035775.1 Osedax frankpressi | reverse complement strand
GACTAGTTACTCGCACATGTGCATACCTGTTGAGCAAGGGTGGCATACGCGTATGCCATCAAGATAATCTCTACCTCTACGTAGCGCCCGCTGGACACAGACCAACGGAGGCGATGTCGTGGTGGAGTGGTAATCCCGGTATTTGTCTATTAAGGGTATTGGCCCGATAAGTCTGTCTGAATCCGCCTGAAAAGTGATGACTAGTTACTCGCACATGTGCATACCTGTTGAGCAAGGGTGGCATACGCGTATGCCATCAAGATAATCTCTACCTCTACGTAGCGCCCGCTGGACACAGACCAACGGAGGCGATGTCGTGGTGGAGTGGTAATCCCGGTATTTGTCTATTAAGGGTATTGGCCCGATAAGTCTGTCTGAATCCGCCTGAAAAGTGATGACTAGTTACTCGCACATGTGCATACCTGTTGAGCAAGGGTGGCATACGCGTATGCCATCAAGATAATCTTTACCTCTACGTAGCGCCCGCTGGACACAGACCAACGGAGGCGATGTCGTGGTGGAGTGGTAATCCCGGTATTTGTCTATTAAGGGTATTGGCCCGATAAGTCTGTCTGAATCCGCCTGAAAAGTGATGACTAGTTACTCGCACATGTGCATACCTGTTGAGCAAGGGTGGCATACGCGTATGCCATCAAGATAATCTCTACCTCTACGTAGCGCCCGCTGGACACAGACCAACGGAGCGATGTCGTGGTGGAGTGGTAATCCCGGTATTTGTCTATTAAGGGTATTGGCCCGATAAGTCTGTCTGAATCCGCCTGAAAAGTGATGACTAGTTACTCGCACATGTGCATACCTGTTGAGCAAGGGTGGCATACGCGTATGCCATCAAGATAATCTTTACCTCTACGTAGCGCCCGCTGGACACAGACCAACGGAGGCGATGTCGTGGTGGAGTGGTAATCCCGGTATTTGTCTATTAAGGGTATTGGCCCGATAAGTCTGTCTGAATCCGCCTGAAAAGTGATGACTAGTTACTCGCACATGTGCATACCTGTTGAGCAAGGGTGGCATACGCGTATGCCATCAAGATAATCTCTACCTCTACGTAGCGCCCGCTGGACACAGACCAACGGAGGCGATGTCGTGGTGGAGTGGTAATCCCGGTATTTGTCTATTAAGGTTATTCAAGCCTGCACGGTCTTTCGGATCGGTAATTTTGTTGAGCCTGCCCGAGGCGCATCGGGACTGGAAAGGAGCGTTATGCCTACTCGAGACGACGCTCGTGAAAAGGTGAAAAGGCTGTTTGAGAACCGCGCCAAAGGTGTTGATTGATATAGACAGCAGGGCGGTGGCCATAGAAGTCGGAATCCGCTAAGGAGTGTGTAACAACTCACCTGCCGAATCAACTAGCCCTTAAAATGAAAGCCGCGGTAACGATATTCTTATGCCGGTGATGAAGCGATATGATTTCTACGCAGTGCTCCGAATGTAAAAGTAATGAAATTCAACCGAACAAGGGTAAACGGCGGGAGTAAATACGATTAAGGTTATCGAAATCTAACATTGTGAACAACGAGCGTAGAGACTAACGTGCGGGTACAAGTTTAACGGAATTTCTATCGAAGATCATACGAATACTATGAGTTTAACGTTAACGTTAACGTTAACGTTAACGTTAACGTTAACGTTAACAGACAAAGTTAATATCGAGGACCCGAAGACGAAGTTTAATATCGAGGACCCGAAGACGAAGTTTAATATCGAGAACCCGAAGACGAAGTTTAATATCGAGGACCCGAAGACGAAGTTTAATATCGAGAACCCGAAGACGAAGTTTAATATCGAGGACCCGAAGACGAAGTTTAATATCGAGGACTCGAAGACGAAGTTGAATTAATTGGTGAAAGTTGATTGCGGGTGTTATTAAATTTACTTTAATAATACACATTTCAGCCGAAACCAAACCCTGAGCATTAAAATACAAAACATTTTAAATTTTGATGCTTCGGGGGGGGTGGGGGTGATATTTTTTAAATATTTATTATAAGGTTTTTATGTCGGGTTTTTTTTACGACCATAAAAATTAATAAAATATTTACAAATACAAAAATTAAAAAAAATTTTAAGGATACAAAAATTTACGAGTTAAAAAATTTACAAGTAAAAAATTTTTACAAGTTCGAAAATTTTTATAATTGCGAAAAATTAATAAAATATTTACAAATACAAAAATTAAAAAAAATTTAAGGATACAAAAATTTTACGAGTTAAAAAATTTACAAGTAAAAAATTTTTACAAGTTCGAAAATTTTTATAATTGCGAAAAATTAATAAAATATTTACAAATACAAAAATTTTAAAAAAATTTACAAGTAAAAAATTTTTACAAGTTCGAAAAGTTTTATAATTACGAAAAATTAAGAACATTTTTTTTAGAGTCAAAATTTTTCGAATTTTCACAATTAATAAAATATTCACGTGTACAAAAATGTTAAAAATATCCAACTTTGAAAATTTTCACAAATCAGAAATAATT
>CAXIVS010000299.1:7500-12500 GCA_964035775.1 Osedax frankpressi | reverse complement strand
GTTCGCCTAATTAATTCGTTGCCTATATGCGAAATCAAAATAGTTTTCTCTTCGATTAGTTAGGTTTGCCTAATTAATTGTTTACCGAGTTGAAACTCTTAGTCCGTCTCAGAACACGAATAGTTAGGTTCGCCTAATTAATTCGTTGCCTATATGCGAAATCAAAATAGTTTTCTCTTCGATTAGTTAGGTTTGCCTAATTAATTGTTTACCGAGTTGAAAACTCTTAGTCCGTCTCAGAACACGAATAGTTAGGTTCGCCTAATTAATTCGTTGCCTATATGGGAAATCAAAATAGTTTTCTCTTCGATTAGTTAGGTTTGCCTAATTAATTGTTTACCGAGTTGAAAACTCTTAGTCCGTCTCAGAACACGAATAGTTAGGTTCGCCTAATTAATTCGTTGCCTATATGCGAAATCAAAATAGTTTTCTCTTCGATTAGTTAGGTTTGCCTAATTAATTGTTTACCGAGTTGAAAACTCTTAGTCCGTCTCAGAACACGAATAGTTAGGTTCGCCTAATTAATTCGTTGCCTATATGCGAAATCAAAATAGTTTCTCTTCGATTAGTTAGGTTTGCCTAATTAATTGTTTACGGAGTTGAAAACTCTTAGTCCGTCTCAGAACACGAATAGTTAGGTTCGCCTAATTAATTCGTTGCCTATATGGGAAATCAAAATAGTTTTCTCTTCGATTAGTTAGTTTTGCCTAATTAATTGTTTACCGAGTTGAAAACTCTTAGTCCGTCTCAGAACACGAATAGTTAGGTTCGCCTAATTAATTCGTTGCCTATATGCGAAATCAAAATAGTTTTCTCTTCGATTAGTTAGGTTGCCTAATTAATTATTTGCTTATTGGTGAAATAATAAACCTTTCCACTGCGATTATATCACGGTGAATTGGTTTGATTTACTTGCATAAGTAAAAATTGCATTGATACAAATGAAAATTGTTTTGACTAGCTTTGATTATCTAAAAATTTTAACCATTTCACTATGATTTTATCATGGTGAAATGGTTTTTTATACGTAAAGTACTTCCGAACATTTTATAATTATTTCTGATTTGTGAAAATTTTCAAAGTTGGATATTTTTAACATTTTTGTACACGTGAATATTTTATTAATTGTGAAAATTCGAAAAATTTTGACTCTAAAAAAAATTTCTTAATTTTTCGTAATTATAAACTTTTCGAACTTGTAAAAATTTTTTACTTGTAAATTTTTTTAAAATTTTTGTATTTGTAAATATTTTATTAATTTTTCGCAATTATAAAAATTTTCGAACTTGTAAAAATTTTTTACTTGTAAATTTTTTGACTCGTAAAATTTTTGTATCCTTAAATTTTTTTTAATTTTTGTATTTGTAAATATTTTATTAATTTTCGCAATTATAAAAATTTTCGAACTTGTAAAAATTTTTTACTTGTAAATTTTTTAACTCGTAAATTTTTTGTATCCTTAAAATTTTTTTTAATTTTTGTATTTGTAAATATTTTATTAATTTTATGGTCGTAAAAAAAACCCGACATAAAAACCTTATAATAAATATTTAAAAAATATCACCCCCACCCCCCCCCCGAAGCATCAAAATTAAAATGTTTTGTATTTTAATGCTCAGGGTTTGGTTTCGGCTGAAATGTGTATTATTAAAGTAAATTTAATAACACCCGCAATCAACTTTCACCAATTAATTCAACTTCGTCTTCGAGTCCTCGATATTGAACTTCGTCTTCGGGTCCTCGATATTAAACTTCGTCTTCGGGTTCTCGATATTAAACTTCGTCTTCGGGTCCTCGATATTAAACTTCGTCTTCGGGTTCTCGATATTAACTTCGTCTTCGGGTCCTCGATATTAAACTTCGTCTTCGGGTCCTCGAATAATTAAACTTTGTCTGTTAACGTTAACGTTAACGTTAACGTTAACGTTACGTTAACGTTAAACTCATAGTATTCGTATGATCTTCGATAGAAATTCCGTTAAACTTGTACCCGCACGTTAGTCTCTACGCTCGTTGTTCACAATGTTAGATTTCGATAACCTTAATCGTATTTACTCCCGCCGTTTACCCTTGTTCGGTTGAATTTCATTACTTTTACATTCGGAGCACTGCGTAGAAATCATATCGCTTCATCACCGGCATAAGAATATCGTTACCGCGGCTTTCATTTTAAGGGCTAGTTGATTCGGCAGGTGAGTTGTTACACACTCCTTAGCGGATTCCGACTTCTATGGCCACCGCCCTGCTGTCTATATCAATCAACACCTTTGGCGCGTTTCTCAAACAGCCTTTTCACCTTTTCACGAGCGTCGTCTCGAGTAGGCATAACGCTCCTTTCCAGTCCCGATGCGCCTCGGGCAGGCTCAACAAAATTACCGATCCGAAAGACCGTGCAGGCTTGAATAACCTTAATAGACAAATACCGGGATTACCACTCCACCACGACATCGCCTCCGTTGGTCTGTGTCCAGCGGGCGCTACGTAGAGGTAGAGATTATCTTGATGGCATACGCGTATGCCACCCTTGCTCAACAGGTATGCACATGTGCGAGTAACTAGTCATCACTTTTCAGGCGGATTCAGACAGACTTATCGGGCCAATACCCTTAATAGACAAATACCGGGATTACCACTCCACCACGACATCGCCTCCGTTGGTCTGTGTCCAGCGGGCGCTACGTAGAGGTAGAGATTATCTTGATGGCATACGCGTATGCCACCCTTGCTCAACAGGTATGCACATGTGCGAGTAACTAGTCATCACTTTTCAGGCGGATTCATATAGACTTATCAGGTCATATACCCTTAATAGAGTCATAGTTACTGCCGCCAAGGATATCATGATTAATCGTCTTAGTTGGTTAATACAATATGCGTTGCTAAATACAATTTAATGTACAAAATCAACGATTATTCAGTATCGTTTAAATAAAACTCCCCGATAAACCGAAACAATTACGAACGATTTGTATTCGAGTTATTTCAGGATATCGGAGAAATTGAATATGAATAAATATGAATATTTAATAAAAAAAAATTTTTTGTCTCGAAAATTTTTTTTTTTGAGGCCCGTGGGCCTCCTCGCGAAAAAATACGTGTTTTTTTCAATTTTTGACATAGGTGCAGTTGACGACTTTTTTTTTTTTTTTTTAGTTAGCTACGGATTATGATTCGTTCTGTTCTAACTAGTGTAAATAGCTATGTCGCAACTTTTACTTATCAATTGTTAAAAAGTTATAGGCGGTTGAATTTTTGTTTTTTTTTTTAGACCTCAATAACTCTTAAAGTAATGCGAATTGTATGACCATTCAAACTGTCCGACCTTATATTAATACGAAGATAATTATTTAATTAAAAAAAGTACAATATTTTTTTTGAAAATTTTTTTAGTCTCCGTCCTACTCAAATTTTCAAAAAATCGAGCTCGAAGCTCCGATTTTTGCGAAAAAAGCTTGCTCACGGGCAAGGGAAAAAAGTATCGTGTTAAGCAGCCGCTTTTTTTTTTTTTTTTTCTCTAAAATGCCGTAATAAGTGGGGAGAATTAAAAAAAAAAAATTTCCATGGAGCCGAAAAACTTAGTCAAATTTTATAAAAAAAATTCACAAAAAATTTTACTAAGTTATCGGCTTCATGGAAATTTTTTTTTAATTCTCCCGACTTATTACGGCATTTTAGAAAACAAATTATAAAAATAGCGGCTGTTGAACAAACCTTTTTTTAATGCCCAATCTAATCTCTTTTTGGCGAATTTCGGAGCGTCGAACTCGATTTTTTAAAAAATATATATAATTGCAAAGGTTTTTTTTTTTTTTTTTTTTCCTTTAAAATGCGGTAATATAACAGGATTTTTTTTTTTTAATTG
Source organism: Osedax frankpressi (assembly GCA_964035775.1). NCBI lineage: Eukaryota > Metazoa > Annelida > Polychaeta > Sabellida > Siboglinidae > Osedax > Osedax frankpressi. The sequence continues at coordinate 8,638 of CAXIVS010000299.1, read as the reverse complement.
ATTTAATTTTTGTTTTGTAAAAAAAATTCTAAAAAAATTTGACTAAGTTATTCGGGTCCATGAAAAAAAAATTTTTTTTAATTTTCCCCACCTATTACGGCATTTTAGAAAAAAAAAAAAAAAAAAGCGGCTGCTTAACACGATACTTTTTTCCCTTGCCCGTGAACAAGCTTTTTTCGCAAAAATCGGAGCTTCGAGCTCGATTTTTTGAAAATTTGACTTTGACGGCGACTAAAAAAATTTTCAAAAAAAATATTGTACTTTTTTTAATTAAATAATTATCTTCGTATTAATATAAGGTCGGACAGTTAGAATGGTCATATAATTCGCATTACTTTAGGAGTTATTGAGGTCTAAAAAAAAAAAAAAAATTTTCAACCGCCTATAACTTTTTAACAATTGAAAAGAAAAAGTTGCGACATAGCTATTTACACTAGTTAGAACAAAACGAGTCAAAATCGGTAGCTAACAAAAAAAAAAAAAAAAAAGTCGTCAACTGCACCTATGTCAAAAATTGAAAAAAACACGTATTTTTTCGCGAGGAGGCCCACGGGCCTCAAAAAAAAAAAATTTTCGAGACAAAAAATTTTTTAAAATTAAACATTCAGTTGTTTAAATAAGCTCAATCGGTAATTATAATTATCGTCAAAAGTTACTATAACGTGTTCTTTAGGTCTAAACATTACGATGTTTCTATTATATCGAACATTAAAACGAAACATACCTAGTTTGCTATGTATGCGATAAATTCGACGTTATTTTATCTTGATATTTACTTTATGATGAATTGAGATTATGTTATTTGTACAGGATATTTGTTCTTCGCCTCTTATTAGTTTGCAAGTTTTATCGTTCGTAGGGATGTAACCGCGATGTAATGACGTGGAATTGTATGGGATATTTGGTTTATACGTCACCTTTGGTAATTGTTAATTTCTAATGTTCATTTTCCACAAAATTATAAATTATATGACTAAATCGAACATTATTAGTAACATATTATTGATTGAAAATACGTTGCAACGCATTCATATCGTACTTTAATTACTCGATGTTTGAAAAATTAATTCTTAAAAATGTATTCTGGCTGTATTTAATTTTTATTAATTAATTCATTCTAATAAGTGAATTATACGTC
>CAXIVS010000298.1:0-23617 GCA_964035775.1 Osedax frankpressi | reverse complement strand
AATCTCACATTGCATTAAGTGCGTGAGAACACACCCACACAGTACAGTCTCACATGGCATTAAGTGCATGAGAACACACCACACAGTACAGTCTCACATGGCATTAAGTGCGTGAGAACACACCACACGGTACAGTCTCACATGGCATTAAGTGCGTGAGAACACACCACACAGTACAGTCTCACATTGCATTAAGTGCGTGAGAACACACCACACAGTACAGTCTCACATTGCATTAAGTGTGTGAGAACACACCACACAGTACAGTCTCACATTGCATTAAGTGTGTGAGAACACACCACACAGTACAGTCTCACATTGCATTAAGTGTGTGAGAACACACCACACAGTACAGTCTCACATTGCATTAAGTGTGTGAGAACACACCACACAGTACAGTCTCACATTGCATTAAGTGTGTGAGAACACACCACACAGTACAGTCTCACATTGCATTAAGTGTGTGAGAACACACCACACAGTACAGTCTCACATGGCATTAAGTGCATGAAGAACACACCACACAGTACAGTCTCACATGGCATTAAGTGCGTGAGAACACACCACACAGTACAGTCTCACATTGCATTAAGTGCATGAGAACACACCACACAGTACAGTCTCACATGGCATTAAGTGTGTGAGAACACACCACACAGTACAGTCTCACATGGCATTAAGTGTGTGAGAACACACCACACAGTACAGTCTCACATTGCATTAAGTGTGTGAGAACACACCACACAGTACAGTCTCACATTGCATTAAGTGTGTGAGAACACACCACACAGTACAGTCTCACATTGCATTAAGTGTGTGAGAACACACCACACAGTACAGTCTCACATTGCATTAAGTGTGTGAGAACACACCACACAGTACAGTCTCACATGGCATTAAGTGCGTGAGAACACACCACACAGTACAGTCTCACATGGCATTAAGTGCGTGAGAACACACCACACAGTACAGTCTCACATTGCATTAAGTGTGTGAGAACACACCACCCAGTACAGTCTCACATTGCGTTAAGTGTGTGAGAACACACCACACAGTACAGTCTCACATTGCGTTAAGTGTGTGAGAACACACCACACAGTACAGTCTCACATTGCATTAAGTGTGTGAGAACACACCACACAGTACAGTCTCACATTGCATTAAGTGTGTGAGAACACACCACACAGTACAGTCTCACATTGCATTAAGTGTGTGAGAACACACCACACAGTACAGTCTCACATTGCATTAAGTGTGTGAGAACACACCACACAGTACAGTCTCACATGGCATTAAGTGCATGAGAACACACCACACAGTACAGTCTCACATGGCATTAAGTGCGTGAGAACACACCACACAGTACAGTCTCACATTGCATTAAGTGTGTGAGAACACACCACACAGTACAGTCTCACATGGCATTAAGTGCATGAGAACACACCACACGGTACAGTCTCACATTGCATTAAGTGTGTGAGAACACACCACACAGTACAGTCTCACATTGCATTAAGTGTGTGAGAACACACCACACAGTACAGTCTCACATTGCATTAAGTGTGTGAGAACACACCACACAGTACAGTCTCACATTGCATTAAGTGTATGAGAACACACCACACGGTACAGTCTCACATGGCATTAAGTGTGTGAGAACACACCACACGGGTACAGTCTCACATTGCATTAAGTGTGTGAGAACACACCACACGGTACAGTCTCACATGGCATTAAGTGCGTGAGAACACACCACACGGTACAGTCTCACATTGCATTAAGTGCGTGAGAACACACCACACAGTACAGTCTCACATGGCATTAAGTGTGTGAGAACACACCACACAGTACAGTCTCACATTGCATTAAGTGTGTGAGAACACACCACACAGTACAGTCTCACATTGCATTAAGTGTGTGAGAACACACCACACAGTACAGTCTCACATTGCATTAAGTGTGTGAGAACACACCACACAGTACAGTCTCACATTGCATTAAGTGTGTGAGAACACACCACACAGTACAGTCTCACATTGCATTAAGTGTGTGAGAACACACCACCCAGTACAGTCTCACATTGCATTAAGTGTGTGAGAACACACCACACAGTACAGTCTCACATTGCATTAAGTGCGTGAGAACACACCACACAGTACAGTCTCACATTGAATTAAGTGTGTGAGAACACACCACACGGTACAGTCTCACATTGCATTAAGTGCGTGAGAACACACCACACTGTACAGTCTCACGTTGCATTAAGTGTGTGAGAACACACCACACAGTACAGTCTCACATTGCATTAAGTGTATGAGAACACACCACACAGTACAGTCTCACGTTGCATTAAGTGTGTGAGAACACACCACACAGTACAGTCTCACATTGCATTAAGTGCGTGAGAACACACCACACAGTACAATCTCACATTGCATTAAGTGTGTGAGAACACACCACACAGTACAGTCTCACATTGCATTAAGTGCATGAGAACACACCACACAGTACAGTCTCACATTGCATTAAGTGCATGAGAACACACCACACAGTACAGTCTCACATTGCATTAAGTGCGTGAGAACACACCACACGGTACAGTCTCACATTGCATTAAGTGTGTGAGAACACACCACACAGTACAGTCTCACATTGCATTAAGTGCGTGAGAACATACCACACGGTACAGTCTCACATTGCATTAAGTGCGTGAGAACACACCACACAGTACAGTCTCACATTGCATTAAGTGTGTGAGAACACACCACACAGTACAGTCTCACATTGCATTAAGTGCGTGAGAACATACCACACGGTACAGTCTCACATTGCATTAAGTGCGTGAGAACACACCACACAGTACAGTCTCACATTGCATTAAGTGCATGAGAACACACCACACAGTACAATCTCACATTGCATTAAGTGCGTGAGAACACACCACACAGTACAGTCTCACATTGCATTAAGTGCGTGAGAACATACCACACGGTACAGTCTCACATTGCATTAAGTGCGTGAGAACACACCACACAGTACAGTCTCACATTGCATTAAGTGCATGAGAACACACCACACAGTACAGTCTCACATTGCATTAAGTGCGTGAGAACACACCACACAGTACAGTCTCACGTTGCATTAAGTGTGTGAGAACACACCACACAGTACAGTCTCACATTGCATTAAGTGTATGAGAACACACCACACAGTACAGTCTCACGTTGCATTAAGTGTGTGAGAACACACCACACAGTACAGTCTCACATTGCATTAAGTGCGTGAGAACACACCACACAGTACAATCTCACATTGCATTAAGTGTGTGAGAACACACCACACAGTACAGTCTCACATTGCATTAAGTGCGTGAGAACACACCACACAGTACAGTCTCACATTGCATTAAGTGCATGAGAACACACCACACAGTACAGTCTCACATTGCATTAAGTGCGTGAGAACACACCACACAGTACAGTCTCACATTGCATTAAGTGCGTGAGAACATACCACACGGTACAGTCTCACATTGCATTAAGTGCGTGAGAACACACCACACAGTACAGTCTCACATTGCATTAAGTGCATGAGAACATACCACACGGTACAGTCTCACATTGCATTAAGTGTGTGAGAACACACCACACAGTACAGTCTCACATGGCATTAAGTGTGTGAGAACACACCACACAGTACAGTCTCACATTGCATTAAGTGTGTGAGAACACACCACACAGTACAGTCTCACATTGCATTAAGTGCGTGAGAACATACCACACGGTACAGTCTCACATTGCATTAAGTGCGTGAGAACACACCACACAGTACAGTCTCACATTGCATTAAGTGCATGAGAACACACCACACAGTACAGTCTCACATTGCATTAAGTGCGTGAGAACACACCACACAGTACAGTCTCACGTTGCATTAAGTGCGTGAGAACACACCACACAGTACAGTCTCACATTGCATTAAGTGTATGAGAACACACCACACAGTACAGTCTCACGTTGCATTAAGTGTGTGAGAACACACCACACAGTACAGTCTCACATTGCATTAAGTGTGTGAGAACACACCACACAGTACAGTCTCACATTGCATTAAGTGTGTGAGAACACACCACACAGTACAGTCTCACATTGCATTAAGTGTGTGAGAACACACCACACAGTACAGTCTCACATTGCATTAAGTGTGTGAGAACACACCACACAGTACAGTCTCACATTGCATTAAGTGTGTGAGAACACACCACCCAGTACAGTCTCACATTGCATTAAGTGTGTGAGAACACACCACACAGTACAGTCTCACATTGCATTAAGTGCGTGAGAACACACCACACAGTACAGTCTCACATTGCATTAAGTGTGTGAGAACACACCACAAGGTACAGTCTCACATTGCATTAAGTGCGTGAGAACACACCACACTGTACAGTCTCACGTTGCATTAAGTGCGTGACACCACACAGTACAGTCTCACATTGCATTAAGTGTATGAGAACACACCACACAGTACAGTCTCACGTTGCATTAAGTGTGTGAGAACACACCACACAGTACAGTCTCACATTGCATTAAGTGCGTGAGAACACACCACACAGTACAATCTCACATTGCATTAAGTGCGTGAGAACACACCACACAGTACAGTCTCACATTGCATTAAGTGCATGAGAACACACCACACAGTACAGTCTCACATTGCATTAAGTGCGTGAGAACACACCACACGGTACAGTCTCACATTGCATTAAGTGCGTGAGAACACACCACACAGTACAGTCTCACATTGCATTAAGTGCGTGAGAACATACCACACGGTACAGTCTCACATTGCATTAAGTGCGTGAGAACACACCACACAGTACAGTCTCACATTGCATTAAGTGCGTGAGAACACACCACACAGTACAGTCTCACATTGCATTAAGTGTGTGAGAACATACCACACGGTACAGTCTCACATTGCATTAAGTGCGTGAGAACACACCACACAGTACAGTCTCACATTGCATTAAGTGCATGAGAACACACCACACAGTACAATCTCACATTGCATTAAGTGCGTGAGAACACACCACACAGTACAGTCTCACATTGCATTAAGTGCGTGAGAACATACCACACGGTACAGTCTCACATTGCATTAAGTGCGTGAGAACATACCACACGGTACAGTCTCACATTGCATTAAGTGCGTGAGAACACACCACACAGTACAGTCTCACATTGCATTAAGTGCATGAGAACACACCACACAGTACAGTCTCACATTGCATTAAGTGCGTGAGAACACACCACACAGTACAGTCTCACATTGCATTAAGTGTGTGAGAACACACCACACAGTACAGTCTCACGTTGCATTAAGTGTATGAGAACACACCACACAGTACAGTCTCACGTTGCATTAAGTGTGTGAGAACACACCACACAGTACAGTCTCACATTGCATTAAGTGCGTGAGAACACACCACACAGTACAATCTCACATTGCATTAAGTGTGTGAGAACACACCACACAGTACAGTCTCACATTGCATTAAGTGCATGAGAACACACCACACAGTACAGTCTCACATTGCATTAAGTGCGTGAGAACACACCACACAGTACAGTCTCACATTGCATTAAGTGCGTGAGAACATACCACACGGTACAGTCTCACATTGCATTAAGTGCGTGAGAACACACCACACAGTACAGTCTCACATTGCATTAAGTGCATGAGAACATACCACACGGTACAGTCTCACATTGCATTAAGTGTGTGAGAACACACCACACAGTACAGTCTCACATGGCATTAAGTGTGTGAGAACACACCACACGGTACAGTCTCACATTGCATTAAGTGTGTGAGAACACACCACACAGTACAGTCTCACATTGCATTAAGTGCGTGAGAACATACCACACGGTACAGTCTCACATTGCATTAAGTGCGTGAGAACACACCACACAGTACAGTCTCACATTGCATTAAGTGCATGAGAACACACCACACAGTACAGTCTCACATTGCATTAAGTGCGTGAGAACACACCACACAGTACAGTCTCACATTGCATTAAGTGCGTGAGAACACACCACACAGTACAATCTCACATTGCATTAAGTGCGTGAGAACACACCACACAGTACAGTCTCACATTGCATTAAGTGCGTGAGAACACACCACACAGTACAATCTCACATTGCATTAAGTGCTTGAGAACACACCACACAGTACAGTCTCACATTGCATTAAGTGCGTGAGAACACACCACACAGTACAATCTCACATTGCATTAAGTGCGTGAGAACACACCACACAGTACAATCTCACATTGCATTAAGTGCGTGAGAACACACCACACAGTACAGTCTCACGTTGCATTAAGTGCGTGAGAACACACCACACAGTACAGTCTCACATTGCATTAAGTGCGTGAGAACACACCACACTGTACAGTCTCACGTTGCATTAAGTGTGTGAGAACACACCACACAGTACAGTCTCACATTGCATTAAGTGTATGAGAACACACCACACAGTACAGTCTCACGTTGCATTAAGTGTGTGAGAACACACCACACAGTACAGTCTCACATTGCATTAAGTGCGTGAGAACACACCACACAGTACAGTCTCACATTGCATTAAGTGCGTGAGAACACACCACACAGTACAGTCTCACATTGCATTAAGTGCGTGAGAACATACCACACGGTACAGTCTCACATTGCATTAAGTGCGTGAGAACACACCACACAGTACAGTCTCACATTGCATTAAGTGCGTGAGAACACACCACACAGTACAGTCTCACATTGCATTAAGTGCGTGAGAACATACCACACGGTACAGTCTCACATTGCATTAAGTGCGTGAGAACACACCACACAGTACAGTCTCACATTGCATTAAGTGCATGAGAACACACCACACAGTACAATCTCACATTGCATTAAGTGCGTGAGAACACACCACACAGTACAGTCTCACATTGCATTAAGTGCGTGAGAACACACCACACGGTACAGTCTCACATTGCATTAAGTGCGTGAGAACACACCACACAGTACAGTCTCACATTGCATTAAGTGCATGAGAACACACCACACAGTACAGTCTCACATTGCATTAAGTGCGTGAGAACACACCACACAGTACAGTCTCACGTTGCATTAAGTGTGTGAGAACACACCACACAGTACAGTCTCACATTGCATTAAGTGTATGAGAACACACCACACAGTACAGTCTCACGTTGCATTAAGTGTGTGAGAACACACCACACAGTACAGTCTCACATTGCATTAAGTGCGTGAGAACACACCACACAGTACAATCTCACATTGCATTAAGTGCGTGAGAACACACCACACAGTACAGTCTCACATTGCATTAAGTGCGTGAGAACACACCACACAGTACAGTCTCACATTGCATTAAGTGCATGAGAACACACCACACAGTACAGTCTCACATTGCATGAAGTGCGTGAGAACACACCACACAGTACAGTCTCACATTGCATTAAGTGCGTGAGAACATACCACACGGTACAGTCTCACATTGCATTAAGTGCGTGAGAACACACCACACAGTACAGTCTCACATTGCATTAAGTGCATGAGAACATACCACACGGTACAGTCTCACATTGCATTAAGTGTGTGAGAACACACCACACAGTACAGTCTCACATGGCATTAAGTGTGTGAGAACACACCACACAGTACAGTCTCACATTGCATTAAGTGTGTGAGAACACACCACACAGTACAGTCTCACATTGCATTAAGTGCGTGAGAACATACCACACGGTACAGTCTCACATTGCATTAAGTGCGTGAGAACACACCACACAGTACAGTCTCACATTGCATTAAGTGCATGAGAACACACCACACAGTACAGTCTCACATTGCATTAAGTGCGTGAGAACACACCACACAGTACAGTCTCACATTGCATTAAGTGCGTGAGAACACACCACACAGTACAATCTCACATTGCATTAAGTGCGTGAGAACACACCACACAGTACAATCTCACATTGCATTAAGTGCGTGAGAACACACCACACAGTACAATCTCACATTGCATTAAGTGCGTGAGAACACACCACACAGTACAATCTCACATTGCATTAAGTGCGTGAGAACACACCACACGGTACAGTCTCACATTGCATTAAGTGCGTGAGAACACACCACACAGTACAGTCTCACATTGCATTAAGTGCGTGAGAACACACCACACGGTACAGTCTCACATTGCATTAAGTGCGTGAGAACACACCACACAGTACAGTCTCACATTGCATTAAGTGCGTGAGAACACACCACACAGTACAATCTCACATTGCATTAAGTGCGTGAGAACACACCACACAGTACAATCTCACATTGCATTAAGTGCGTGAGAACACACCACACAGTACAATCTCACATTGCATTATGTGCGTGAGAACACACCACACAGTACAGTCTCACATTGCATTAAGTGTGTGAGAACACACCACACAGTACAGTCTCACATTGCATTAAGTGCGTGAGAACACACCACACAGTACAGTCTCACATTGCATTAAGTGCGTGAGAACACACCACACAGTACAATCTCACATTGCATTAAGTGTGTGAGAACACACCACACAGTACAGTCTCACATGGCATTAAGTGCATGAGAACACACCACACAGTACAGTCTCACATGGCATTAAGTGCGTGAGAACATACCACACGGTACAGTCTCACATTGCATTAAGTGCGTGAGAACACACCACACAATACAGTCTCACATTGTATTAAGTGTGTGAGAACACACCACACAGTACAGTCTCACATTGCATTAAGTGTGTGAGAACACACCACACAGTACAGTCTCACATTGCATTAAGTGTGTGAGAACACACCACACAGTACAGTCTCACATTGCATTAAGTGTGTGAGAACACACCACACAGTACAGTCTCACATTGCATTAAGTGTGTGAGAACACACCACACAGTACAGTCTCACATTGCATTAAGTGTGTGAGAACACACCACACAGTACAGTCTCACATTGCATTAAGTGTGTGAGAACACACCACACAGTACAGTCTCACATGGCATTAAGTGCATGAGAACACACCACACAGTACAGTCTCACATGGCATTAAGTGCGTGAGAACACACCACACAGTACAGTCTCACATTGCATTAAGTGTATGAGAACACACCACACAGTACAGTCTCACATGGCATTAAGTGTGTGAGAACACACCACACAGTACAGTCTCACATTGCATTAAGTGTATGAGAACACACCACCCAGTACAGTCTCACATTGCATTAAGTGTGTGAGAACACACCACACAGTACAGTCTCACATTGCATTAAGTGTGTGAGAACACACCACACAGTACAGTCTCACATTGCATTAAGTGTGTGAGAACACACCACACAGTACAGTCTCACATGGCATTAAGTGCATGAGAACACACCACACAGTACAGTCTCACATGGCATTAAGTGCGTGAGAACACACCACACAGTACAGTCTCACATTGCATTAAGTGTATGAGAACACACCACCCAGTACAGTCTCACATTGCATTAAGTGTGTGAGAACACACCACACAGTACAGTCTCACATTGCATTAAGTGTGTGAGAACACACCACACAGTACAGTCTCACATTGCATTAAGTGTGTGAGAACACACCACACAGTACAGTCTCACATTGCATTAAGTGTGTGAGAACACACCACACAGTACAGTCTCACATTGCATTAAGTGTGTGAGAACACACCACACAGTACAGTCTCACATTGCATTAAGTGTGTGAGAACACACCACACAGTACAGTCTCACATGGCATTAAGTGCGTGAGAACACACCACACAGTACAGTCTCACATGGCATTAAGTGCGTGAGAACACACCACACAGTACAGTCTCACATTGCATTAAGTGTGTGAGAACACACCACACAGTACAGTCTCACATTGCATTAAGTGTATGAGAACACACCACACAGTACAGTCTCACATGGCATTAAGTGCATGAGAACACACCACACGGTACAGTCTCACATTGCATTAAGTGTGTGAGAACACACCACACAGTACAGTCTCACATTGCATTAAGTGTATGAGAACACACCACACAGTACAGTCTCACATTGCATTAAGTGTATGAGAACACACCACACGGTACAGTCTCACATGGCATTAAGTGCATGAGAACACACCACACAGTACAGTCTCACATGGCATTAAGTGCGTGAGAACACACCACACGGTACAGTCTCACATTGCATTAAGTGCGTGAGAACACACCACACGGTACAGTCTCACATTGCATTAAGTGTGTGAGAACACACCACACAGTACAGTCTCACATGGCATTAAGTGTGTGAGAACACACCACACAGTACAGTCTCACATTGCATTAAGTGTGTGAGAACACACCACACAGTACAGTCTCACATTGCATTAAGTGTGTGAGAACACACCACACAGTACAGTCTCACATTGCATTAAGTGTGTGAGAACACACCACACAGTACAGTCTCACATTGCATTAAGTGTGTGAGAACACACCACACAGTACAGTCTCACATTGCATTAAGTGTGTGAGAACACACCACCCAGTACAGTCTCACATTGCATTAAGTGTGTGAGAACACACCACACAGTACAGTCTCACATTGCATTAAGTGCGTGAGAACACACCACACAGTACAGTCTCACATTGCATTAAGTGTGTGAGAACACACCACACGGTACAGTCTCACATTGCATTAAGTGTGTGAGAACACACCACACGGTACAGTCTCACGTTGCATTAAGTGCGTGAGAACACACCACACAGTACAGTCTCACGTTGCATTAAGTGTGTGAGAACACACCACACAGTACAGTCTCACGTTGCATTAAGTGTGTGAGAACACACCACACAGTACAGTCTCACATTGCATTAAGTGCGTGAGAACACACCACACAGTACAATCTCACATTGCATTAAGTGCGTGAGAACACACCACACAGTACAGTCTCACATTGCATTAAGTGCGTGAGAACACACCACACAGTACAGTCTCACATTGCATTAAGTGCGTGAGAACACACCACACAGTACAGTCTCACATTGCATTAAGTGCGTGAGAACATACCACACGGTACAGTCTCACATTGCATTAAGTGCGTGAGAACACACCACACAGTACAGTCTCACATTGCATTAAGTGCGTGAGAACATACCACACGGTACAGTCTCACATTGCATTAAGTGCGTGAGAACACACCACACAGTACAGTCTCACATTGCATTAAGTGCATGAGAACACACCACACAGTACAATCTCACATTGCATTAAGTGCGTGAGAACACACCACACAGTACAGTCTCACATTGCATTAAGTGCGTGAGAACATACCACACGGTACAGTCTCACATTGCATTAAGTGCGTGAGAACACACCACACAGTACAGTCTCACATTGCATTAAGTGCATGAGAACACACCACACAGTACAGTCTCACATTGCATTAAGTGCGTGAGAACACACCACACAGTACAGTCTCACATTGCATTAAGTGCGTGAGAACACACCACACAGTACAGTCTCACATTGCATTAAGTGTATGAGAACACACCACACAGTACAGTCTCACGTTGCATTAAGTGTGTGAGAACACACCACACAGTACAGTCTCACATTGCATTAAGTGCGTGAGAACACACCACACAGTACAATCTCACATTGCATTAAGTGCGTGAGAACACACCACACAGTACAGTCTCACATTGCATTAAGTGCGTGAGAACACACCACACAGTACAGTCTCACATTGCATTAAGTGCATGAGAACACACCACACAGTACAGTCTCACATTGCATTAAGTGCGTGAGAACACACCACACAGTACAGTCTCACATTGCATTAAGTGCGTGAGAACATACCACACGGTACAGTCTCACATTGCATTAAGTGCGTGAGAACACACCACACAGTACAGTCTCACATTGCATTAAGTGCATGAGAACATACCACACGGTACAGTCTCACATTGCATTAAGTGTGTGAGAACACACCACACAGTACAGTCTCACATGGCATTAAGTGTGTGAGAACACACCACACAGTACAGTCTCACATTGCATTAAGTGTGTGAGAACACACCACACAGTACAGTCTCACATTGCATTAAGTGCGTGAGAACACACCACACGGTACAGTCTCACATTGCATTAAGTGCGTGAGAACACACCACACAGTACAGTCTCACATTGCATTAAGTGCATGAGAACACACCACACAGTACAGTCTCACATTGCATTAAGTGCGTGAGAACACACCACACAGTACAGTCTCACATTGCATTAAGTGCGTGAGAACACACCACACAGTACAATCTCACATTGCATTAAGTGCGTGAGAACACACCACACAGTACAGTCTCACATTGCATTAAGTGCGTGAGAACACACCACACAGTACAATCTCACATTGCATTAAGTGCGTGAGAACACACCACACAGTACAGTCTCACATTGCATTAAGTGCGTGAGAACACACCACACAGTACAATCTCACATTGCATTAAGTGCGTGAGAACACACCACACAGTACAATCTCACATTGCATTAAGTGCGTGAGAACACACCACACAGTACAGTCTCACATTGCATTAAGTGCGTGAGAACACACCACACAGTACAGTCTCACATTGCATTAAGTGCGTGAGAACACACCACACTGTACAGTCTCACGTTGCATTAAGTGCGTGAGAACACACCACACAGTACAGTCTCACATTGCATTAAGTGTATGAGAACACACCACACAGTACAGTCTCACGTTGCATTAAGTGTGTGAGAACACACCACACAGTACAGTCTCACATTGCATTAAGTGTATGAGAACATACCACACGGTACAGTCTCACATGGCATTAAGTGTGTGAGAACACACCACACAGTACAGTCTCACATTGTATTAAGTGTATGAGAACACACCACACAGTACAGTCTCACGTTGCATTAAGTGTGTGAGAACACACCACACAGTACAGTCTCACATTGCATTAAGTGCGTGAGAACACACCACACAGTACAATCTCACATTGCATTAAGTGCGTGAGAACACACCACACAGTACAGTCTCACATTGCATTAAGTGCATGAGAACACACCACACAGTACAGTCTCACATTGCATTAAGTGCGTGAGAACACACCACACAGTACAGTCTCACATTGCATTAAGTGCGTGAGAACATACCACACGGTACAGTCTCACATTGCATTAAGTGCGTGAGAACACACCACACAGTACAGTCTCACATTGCATTAAGTGCGTGAGAACACACCACACAGTACAGTCTCACATTGCATTAAGTGCGTGAGAACATACCACACGGTACAGTCTCACATTGCATTAAGTGCGTGAGAACACACCACACAGTACAGTCTCACATTGCATTAAGTGCATGAGAACACACCACACAGTACAATCTCACATTGCATTAAGTGCGTGAGAACACACCACACAGTACAGTCTCACATTGCATTAAGTGCGTGAGAACATACCACACGGTACAGTCTCACATTGCATTAAGTGCGTGAGAACACACCACACAGTACAGTCTCACATTGCATTAAGTGCATGAGAACACACCACACAGTACAGTCTCACATTGCATTAAGTGCGTGAGAACACACCACACAGTACAGTCTCACGTTGCATTAAGTGCGTGAGAACACACCACACAGTACAGTCTCACATTGCATTAAGTGTATGAGAACACACCACACAGTACAGTCTCACGTTGCATTAAGTGTGTGAGAACACACCACACAGTACAGTCTCACATTGCATTAAGTGCGTGAGAACACACCACACAGTACAATCTCACATTGCATTAAGTGTGTGAGAACACACCACACAGTACAGTCTCACATTGCATTAAGTGCGTGAGAACACACCACACAGTACAGTCTCACATTGCATTAAGTGCATGAGAACACACCACACAGTACAGTCTCACATTGCATTAAGTGCGTGAGAACACACCACACAGTACAGTCTCACATTGCATTAAGTGCGTGAGAACATACCACACGGTACAGTCTCACATTGCATTAAGTGCGTGAGAACACACCACACAGTACAGTCTCACATTGCATTAAGTGCATGAGAACATACCACACGGTACAGTCTCACATTGCATTAAGTGTGTGAGAACACACCACACAGTACAGTCTCACATGGCATTAAGTGTGTGAGAACACACCACACAGTACAGTCTCACATTGCATTAAGTGTGTGAGAACACACCACACAGTACAGTCTCACATTGCATTAAGTGCGTGAGAACATACCACACGGTACAGTCTCACATTGCATTAAGTGCGTGAGAACACACCACACAGTACAGTCTCACATTGCATTAAGTGCATGAGAACACACCACACAGTACAGTCTCACATTGCATTAAGTGCGTGAGAACACACCACACAGTACAGTCTCACATTGCATTAAGTGCGTGAGAACACACCACACAGTACAATCTCACATTGCATTAAGTGCGTGAGAACACACCACACAGTACAGTCTCACATTGCATTAAGTGCGTGAGAACACACCACACAGTACAATCTCACATTGCATTAAGTGCGTGAGAACACACCACACAGTACAGTCTCACATTGCATTAAGTGCGTGAGAACACACCACACAGTACAATCTCACATTGCATTAAGTGCGTGAGAACACACCACACAGTACAATCTCACATTGCATTAAGTGCGTGAGAACACACCACACAGTACAGTCTCACATTGCATTAAGTGCGTGAGAACACACCACACAGTACAGTCTCACATTGCATTAAGTGCGTGAGAACACACCACACTGTACAGTCTCACGTTGCATTAAGTGCGTGAGAACACACCACACAGTACAGTCTCACATTGCATTAAGTGTATGAGAACACACCACACAGTACAGTCTCACGTTGCATTAAGTGTGTGAGAACACACCACACAGTACAGTCTCACATTGCATTAAGTGCGTGAGAACACACCACACAGTACAATCTCACATTGCATTAAGTGCGTGAGAACACACCACACAGTACAGTCTCACATTGCATTAAGTGCATGAGAACACACCACACAGTACAGTCTCACATTGCATTAAGTGCGTGAGAACACACCACACAGTACAGTCTCACATTGCATTAAGTGCGTGAGAACATACCACACGGTACAGTCTCACATTGCATTAAGTGCGTGAGAACACACCACACAGTACAGTCTCACATTGCATTAAGTGTGTGAGAACACACCACACAGTACAGTCTCACATTGCATTAAGTGCGTGAGAACACACCACACGGTACAGTCTCACATTGCATTAAGTGCGTGAGAACACACCACACAGTACAGTCTCACATTGCATTAAGTGCATGAGAACACACCACACAGTACAATCTCACATTGCATTAAGTGCGTGAGAACACACCACACAGTACAGTCTCACATTGCATTAAGTGCGTGAGAACACACCACACGGTACAGTCTCACATTGCATTAAGTGCGTGAGAACACACCACACAGTACAGTCTCACATTGCATTAAGTGCATGAGAACACACCACACAGTACAGTCTCACATTGCATTAAGTGCGTGAGAACACACCACACAGTACAGTCTCACGTTGCATTAAGTGTGTGAGAACACACCACACAGTACAGTCTCACATTGCATTAAGTGTATGAGAACACACCACACAGTACAGTCTCACGTTGCATTAAGTGTGTGAGAACACACCACACAGTACAGTCTCACATTGCATTAAGTGCGTGAGAACACACCACACAGTACAATCTCACATTGCATTAAGTGCGTGAGAACACACCACACAGTACAGTCTCACATTGCATTAAGTGCATGAGAACACACCACACAGTACAGTCTCACATTGCATTAAGTGCGTGAGAACACACCACACAGTACAGTCTCACATTGCATTAAGTGCATGAGAACACACCACACAGTACAGTCTCACATTGCATTAAGTGCGTGAGAACACACCACACAGTACAGTCTCACATTGCATTAAGTGCGTGAGAACATACCACACGGTACAGTCTCACATTGCATTAAGTGCGTGAGAACACACCACACAGTACAGTCTCACATTGCATTAAGTGCGTGAGAACACACCACACGGTACAGTCTCACATTGCATTAAGTGCGTGAGAACACACCACACAGTACAATCTCACATTGCATTAAGTGCGTGAGAACACACCACACAGTACAGTCTCACATTGCATTAAGTGCGTGAGAACACACCACACAGTACAGTCTCACATTGCATTAAGTGCGTGAGAACACACCACACAGTACAGTCTCACATTGCATTAAGTGCGTGAGAACACACCACACAGTACAATCTCACATTGCATTAAGTGCGTGAGAACACACCACACAGTACAGTCTCACATTGCATTAAGTGTGTGAGAACACACCACACAGTACAGTCTCACATTGCATTAAGTGTGTGAGAACATACCACACGGTACAGTCTCACATTGCATTAAGTGCGTGAGAACACACCACACAATACAGTCTCACATTGTATTAAGTGCGTGAGAACACACCACACAGTACAGTCTCACATTGCATTAAGTGTGTGAGAACATACCACACAGTACAGTCTCACATTGCATTAAGTGCGTGAGAACACACCACACAGTACAGTCTCACATTGCATTAAGTGCGTGAGAACATACCACACAGTACAGTCTCACATTGCACTAAGTGCGTGAGAACACACCACACAGTACAGTCTCACATTGCACTAAGTGCGTGAGAACACACCACACAGTACAGTCTCACATTGCATTAAGTGCATGAGAACACACCACACAGTACAGTCTCACGTTGCATTAAGTGTATGAGAACACACCACACAGTACAGTCTCACATTGCATTAAGTGTGTGAGAACACACCACACAGTACAGTCTCACATTGTATTAAGTGTGTGAGAACACACCACACAGTACAGTCTCACATTGCATTAAGTGTGTGAGAACACACCAGACAGTACAGTCTCACATTGTATTAAGTGTGTGAGAACACACCACACAGTACAGTCTCACACTGCATTAAGTGTCTGAGAACACACCACACAGTACAGTCTCACATTGTATTAAGTGTATGAGAACACACCACACAGTACAGTCTCACGTTGCATTAAGTGCATGAGAACACACCACACAGTACAGTCTCACGTTGCATTAAGTGTGTGAGAACACACCACACAGTACAGTCTCACATTGCATTAAGTGTGTGAGAACACACCACACAGTACAGTCTCACATTGTATTAAGTGCATGAGAACACACCACACAGTACAGTCTCACATTGTATTAAGTGTGTGAGAACACACCACACAGTACAGTCTCACACTGCATTAAGTGTCTGAGAACACACCACACAGTACAGTCTCACATTGTATTAAGTGTGTGAGAACACACCACACAGTACAGTCTCACACTGCATTAAGTGTCTGAGAACACACCACACAGTACAGTCTCACATTGTATTAAGTGTATGAGAACACACCACACAGTACAGTCTCACGTTGCATTAAGTGCATGAGAACACACCACACAGTACAGTCTCACGTTGCATTAAGTGTGTGAGAACACACCACACAGTACAGTCTCACACTGCATTAAGTGTGTGAGAACACACCACACAGTACAGTCTCACGTTGCATTAAGTGCATGAGAACACACCACACAGTACAGTCTCACATTGTATTAAGTGTGTGAGAACACACCACACAGTACAGTCTCACACTGCATTAAGTGTCTGAGAACACACCACACAGTACAGTCTCACATTGTATTAAGTGTATGAGAACACACCACACAGTACAGTCTCACGTTGCATTAAGTGCATGAGAACACACCACACAGTACAGTCTCACGTTGCATTAAGTGTGTGAGAACACACCACACAGTACAGTCTCACATTGCATTAAGTGTGTGAGAACACACCACACAGTACAGTCTCACATTGTATTAAGTGTATGAGAACACACCACACAGTACAGTCTCACATTGCATTAAGTGTGTGAGAACACACCACACAGTACAGTCTCACATTGCATTAAGTGTATGAGAACACACCACACAGTACAGTCTCACATTGCATTAAGTGTGTGAGAACACACCACACAGTACAGTCTCACGTTGCATTAAGTGTGTGAGAACACACCACACAGTACAGTCTCACATTGCATTAAGTGTGTGAGAACACACCACACAGTACAGTCTCACATTGCATTAAGTGTGTGAGAACACACCACACAGTACAGTCTCACATTGTATTAAGTGTATGAGAACACACCACACAGTACAGTCTCACATTGCATTAAGTGCGTGAGAACATACCACACAGTACAGTCTCACATTGCATTAAGTGTATGAGAACACACCACACAGTACAGTCTCACATTGTATTAAGTGTATGAGAACACACCAGACAGTACAGTCTCACACTGCATTAAGTGTGTGAGAACACACCACACAGTACAGTCTCACATTGCATTAAGTGTATGAGAACACACCACACAGTACAGTCTCACATTGTATTAAGTGTATGAGAACACACCACACAGTACAGTCTCACATTGCATTAAGTGCATGAGAACACACCACACAGTACAGTCTCACATTGCATTAAGTGTGTGAGAACACACCACACAGTACAGTCTCACATGGCATTAAGTGTATGAGAACACACCACACAGTACAGTCTCACATTGTATTAAGTGTATGAGAACACACCACACAGTACAGTCTCACATTGCATTAAGTGTGTGAGAACACACCACACAGTACAGTCTCACATGGCATTAAGTGTATGAGAACACACCACACAGTACAGTCTCACATTGTATTAAGTGTATGAGAACACACCACACAGTACAGTCTCACATTGCATTAAGTGTGTGAGAACACACCACACAGTACAGTCTCACATTGCATTAAGTGTGTGAGAACACACCACACAGTACAGTCTCACATTGCATTAAGTGTATGAGAACACACCACACAGTACAGTCTCACATTGTATTAAGTGTATGAGAACACACCACACAGTACAGTCTCACATTGCATTAAGTGCATGAGAACACACCACACAGTACAGTCTCACATTGCATTAAGTGTGTGAGAACACACCACACAGTACAGTCTCACATGGCATTAAGTGCGTGAGAACACACCACACAGTACAGTCTCACATTGCATTAAGTGTGTGAGAACACACCACACAGTACAGTCTCACGTTGCATTAAGTGTGTGAGAACATACCACACAGTACAGTCTCACATTGCATTAAGTGTGTGAGAACACACCACACAGTACAGTCTCACATTGCATTAAGTGTATGAGAACATACCACACGGTACAGTCTCACATGGCATTAAGTGTGTGAGAACACACCACACAGTACAGTCTCACATTGTATTAAGTGTATGAGAACACACCACACAGTACAGTCTCACGTTGCATTAAGTGTGTGAGAACACACCACACAGTACAGTCTCACATTGCATTAAGTGTGTGAGAACACACCACACAGTACAGTCTCACATTGCATTAAGTGTATGAGAACACACCACACAGTACAGTCTCACGTTGCATTAAGTGTGTGAGAACACACCACACAGTACAGTCTCACATTGTATTAAGTGTGTGAGAACACACCACACAGTACAGTCTCACATTGCATTAAGTGCATGAGAACACACCACACAGTACAGTCTCACATGGCATTAAGTGTATGAGAACACACCACACAGTACAGTCTCACATTGCATTAAGTGTATGAGAACACACCACACAGTACAGTCTCACGTTGCATTAAGTGTATGAGAACACACCACACAGTACAATCTCACATTGCATTAAGTGTGTGAGAACACACCACACAGTACAGTCTCACGTTGCATTAAGTGTATGAGAACACACCACACAGTACAATCTCACATTGCATTAAGTGTATGAGAACATACCACACGGTACAGTCTCACATGGCATTAAGTGTGTGAGAACACACCACACAGTACAGTCTCACATGGCATTAAGTGTGTGAGAACACACCACACAGTACAGTCTCACATTGTATTAAGTGTATGAGAACACACCACACAGTACAGTCTCACGTTGCATTAAGTGTGTGAGAACACACCACACAGTACAGTCTCACATTGCATTAAGTGTGTGAGAACACACCACACAGTACAGTCTCACATTGCATTAAGTGTATGAGAACACACCACACAGTACAGTCTCACGTTGCATTAAGTGTGTGAGAACACACCACACAGTACAGTCTCACATTGCATTAAGTGTGTGAGAACACACCACACAGTACAGTCTCACATTGCATTAAGTGCGTGAGAACACACCACACAGTACAGTCTCACATTGTATTAAGTGTGTGAGAACACACCACACAGTACAGTCTCACATTGCATTAAGTGCGTGAGAACACACCACACAGTACAGTCTCACATTGTATTAAGTGTGTGAGAACACACCACACAGTACAGTCTCACATTGCATTAAGTGTGTGAGAACACACCACACAGTACAGTCTCACATTGCATTAAGTGTGTGAGAACACACCACACAGTACAGTCTCACATTGCATTAAGTGTGTGAGAACACACCACACAGTACAGTCTCACATTGCATTAAGTGCGTGAGAACACACCACACAGTACAGTCTCACATTGTATTAAGTGTGTGAGAACACACCACACAGTACAGTCTCACATTGCATTAAGTGCATGAGAACACACCACACAGTACAGTCTCACATGGCATTAAGTGTATGAGAACACACCACACAGTACAGTCTCACATTGCATTAAGTGTATGAGAACACACCACACAGTACAGTCTCACGTTGCATTAAGTGCATGAGAACACACCACACAGTACAATCTCACATTGCATTAAGTGTATGAGAACATACCACACGGTACAGTCTCACATGGCATTAAGTGTGTGAGAACACACCACACAGTACAGTCTCACATTGTATTAAGTGTATGAGAACACACCACACAGTACAGTCTCACGTTGCATTAAGTGTGTGAGAACACACCACACAGTACAGTCTCACATTGCATTAAGTGTGTGAGAACACACCACACAGTACAGTCTCACATTGCATTAAGTGTATGAGAACACACCACACAGTACAGTCTCACGTTGCATTAAGTGTGTGAGAACACACCACACAGTACAGTCTCACATTGTATTAAGTGTGTGAGAACACACCACACAGTACAGTCTCACATTGCATTAAGTGCATGAGAACACACCACACAGTACAGTCTCACATGGCATTAAGTGTATGAGAACACACCACACAGTACAGTCTCACATTGCATTAAGTGTATGAGAACACACCACACAGTACAGTCTCACGTTGCATTAAGTGCATGAGAACACACCACACAGTACAGTCTCACATTGCATTAAGTGTGTGAGAACACACCACACAGTACAGTCTCACATTGCATTAAGTGCATGAGAACACACCACACAGTACAGTCTCACGTTGCATTAAGTGCGTGAGAACACACCACACAGTACAGTCTCACATTGCATTAAGTGCATGAGAACACACCACCCAGTACAGTCTCACATTGCATTAAGTGTGTGAGAACACACCACCCAGTACAGTCTCACATTGCATTAAGTGTGTGAGAACACACCACACAGTACAGTCTCACATTGCATTAAGTGTATGAGAACACACCACACAGTACAGTCTCACGTTGCATTAAGTGTATGAGAACACACCACACAGTACAGTCTCACGTTGCATTAAGTGTGTGAGAACACACCACACAGTACAGTCTCACATTGCATTAAGTGCGTGAGAACACACCACACAGTACAGTCTCACATTGCATTAAGTGCATGAGAACACACCACACAGTACAGTCTCACGTTGCATTAAGTGTGTGAGAACACACCACCCAGTACAGTCTCACATTGCATTAAGTGTGTGAGAACACACCACCCAGTACAGTCTCACATTGCATTAAGTGTGTGAGAACACACCACACAGTACAGTCTCACATTGCATTAAGTGCATGAGAACACACCACACAGTACAGTCTCACGTTGCATTAAGTGTGTGAGAACACACCACCCAGTACAGTCTCACATTGCATTAAGTGTGTGAGAACACACCACCCAGTACAGTCTCACATTGCATTAAGTGTGTGAGAACACACCACACAGTACAGTCTCACATGGCATTAAGTGCGTGAGAACACACCACACAGTACAGTCTCACATTGCATTAAGTGTATGAGAACACACCACACAGTACAGTCTCACATTGCATTAAGTGTGTGAGAACACACCACACAGTACAGTCTCACGTTGCATTAAGTGTGTGAGAACACACCACACAGTACAGTCTCACATTGCATTAAGTGTGTGAGAACACACCACACAGTACAGTCTCACATTGCATTAAGTGTATGAGAACACACCACACAGTACAGTCTCACATTGCATTAAGTGCATGAGAACACACCACACAGTACAGTCTCATGTTGCATTAAGTGTGTGAGAACACACCACACAGTACAGTCTCACATTGCATTAAGTGTGTGAGAACACACCACACAGTACAGTCTCACGTTGCATTAAGTGTGTGAGAACACACCACCCAGTACAGTCTCACATTGCATTAAGTGCGTGAGAACACACCACACAGTACAGTCTCACATTGCATTAAGTGTGTGAGAACACACCACACAGTACAATCTCACATTGCATTAAGTGTATGAGAACACACCACACAGTACAGTCTCACATTGCATTAGGTGCGTGAGAACACACCACACAGTACAGTCTCACATGGCATTAAGTGTGTGAGAACACACCACACAGTACAGTCTCACATTGCATTAAGTGCATGAGAACATACCACACGGTACAGTCTCACATTGCATTAAGTGCATGAGGACACACCACACAGTACAGTCTCACATGGCATTAAGTGTGTGAGAACACACCACACAGTACAGTCTCACATTGCATTAAGTGCATGAGAACATACCACACGGTACAGTCTCACATTGCATTAAGTGTGTGAGAACACACCACACAGTACAGTCTCACATGGCATTAAGTGTGTGAGAACACACCACACAGTACAGTCTCACATGGCATTAAGTGCATGAGAACACACCACACAGTACAGTCTCACATTGCATTAAGTGTGTGAGAACACACCACACAGTACAGTCTCACATTACATTAAGTTGTCCAACTGTAATAAAAAATATGCAGAAATATGATAATCACACAACTTGCAAGAGCAATAAAATTTGCACCACCAGGTTTATTAGAATGCATGGCTTCTTCAATCAAACGTCAAAAATATTTATCACAAACTTCAATTTACATTGTGCATATTCATCATAAACAAGGGAGACAACCTAAAAGGGGGACATTTTCTCCAAAAGGCATCAAGTGCGTTAAATGTTTGTAGCTAATA
>CAXIVS010000296.1:15000-20242 GCA_964035775.1 Osedax frankpressi | reverse complement strand
TATGTTACTAATAATGTTCGATTTAGTCATATAATTTATAATTTTGTGGAAAATGAACATTAGAAATTAACAATTACCAAAGGTGACGTATAAACCAAATATCCCATACAATTCCACGTCATTACATCGCGGTTACATCCCTACGAACGATAAAACTTGCAAAC
This sequence comes from Osedax frankpressi, assembly GCA_964035775.1. Classification (NCBI taxonomy): domain Eukaryota; kingdom Metazoa; phylum Annelida; class Polychaeta; order Sabellida; family Siboglinidae; genus Osedax; species Osedax frankpressi. Next base: position 20,078 of record CAXIVS010000296.1, on the reverse strand, counting down.
TAATAAGAGGCGAAGAACAAATATCCTGTACAAATAACATAATCTCAATTCATCATAAAGTAAATATCAAGATAAAATAACGTCGAATTTATCGCATACATAGCAAACTAGGTATGTTTCGTTTTAATGTTCGATATAATAGAAACATCGTAATGTTTAGACCTAAAGAACACGTTATAGTAACTTTTGACGATAATTATAATTACCGATTGAGCTTATTTAAACAACTGAATGTTTAATTTTAAAAAATTTTTTGTCTCGAAAATTTTTTTTTTTGAGGCCCGTGGGCCTCCTCGCGAAAAAATACGTGTTTTTTTCAATTTTTGACATAGGTGCAGTTGACGACTTTTTTTTTTTTTTTTTTGTTAGCTACCGATTTTGACTCGTTTTGTTCTAACTAGTGTAAATAGCTATGTCGCAACTTTTTCTTTTCAATTGTTAAAAAGTTATAGGCGGTTGAAAATTTTTTTTTTTTTTTTAGACCTCAATAACTCCTAAAGTAATGCGAATTATATGACCATTCTAACTGTCCGACCTTATATTAATACGAAGATAATTATTTAATTAAAAAAAGTACAATATTTTTTTTGAAAATTTTTTTAGTCGCCGTCAAAGTCAAATTTTCAAAAAATCGAGCTCGAAGCTCCGATTTTTGCGAAAAAAGCTTGTTCACGGGCAAGGGAAAAAAGTATCGTGTTAAGCAGCCGCTTTTTTTTTTTTTTTTTTCTAAAATGCCGTAATAGGTGGGGAAAATTAAAAAAAATTTTTTTTTCATGGACCCGAATAACTTAGTCAAATTTTTTTAGAATTTTTTTTACAAAAATTAAATCAATTAAAAAAAAAAAAATCCTGTTATATTACCGCATTTTAAAGGAAAAAAAAAAAAAAAAAAAACCTTTGCAATTATATATATTTTTTAAAAAATCGAGTTCGACGCTCCGAAATTCGCCAAAAAGAGATTAGATTGGGCATTAAAAAAAGGTTTGTTCAACAGCCGCTATTTTTATAATTTGTTTTCTAAAATGCCGTAATAAGTCGGGAGAATTAAAAAAAAATTTCCATGAAGCCGAATAACTTAGTAAAATTTTTTGTGAATTTTTTTTATAAAATTTGACTAAGTTTTTCGGCTCCATGGAAATTTTTTTTTTTTTAAATCTCCCCACTTATTACGGCATTTTAGAGAAAAAAAAAAAAAAAAAGCGGCTGCTTAACACGATACTTTTTTCCCTTGCCCGTGAGCAAGCTTTTTTCGCAAAAATCGGAGCTTCGAGCTCGATTTTTGAAAATTTGAGTAGGACGGAGACTAAAAAAATTTTCAAAAAAAATATTGTACTTTTTTTAATTAAATAATTATCTTCGTATTAATATAAGGTCGGACAGTTTGAATGGTCATACAATTCGCATTACTTTAAGAGTTATTGAGGTCTAAAAAAAAAAAACAAAAATTCAACCGCCTATAACTTTTTAACAATTGATAAGTAAAAGTTGCGACATAGCTATTTACACTAGTTAGAACAGAACGAATCATAATCCGTAGCTAACTAAAAAAAAAAAAAAAAAGTCGTCAACTGCACCTATGTCAAAAATTGAAAAAAACACGTATTTTTTCGCGAGGAGGCCCACGGGCCTCAAAAAAAAAAATTTTCGAGACAAAAAATTTTTTTTTATTAAATATTCATATTTATTCATATTCAATTTCTCCGATATCCTGAAATAACTCGAATACAAATCGTTCGTAATTGTTTCGGTTTATCGGGGAGTTTTATTTAAACGATACTGAATAATCGTTGATTTTGTACATTAAATTGTATTTAGCAACGCATATTGTATTAACCAACTAAGACGATTAATCATGATATCCTTGGCGGCAGTAACTATGACTCTATTAAGGGTATATGACCTGATAAGTCTATATGAATCCGCCTGAAAAGTGATGACTAGTTACTCGCACATGTGCATACCTGTTGAGCAAGGGTGGCATACGCGTATGCCATCAAGATAATCTCTACCTCTACGTAGCGCCCGCTGGACACAGACCAACGGAGGCGATGTCGTGGTGGAGTGGTAATCCCGGTATTTGTCTATTAAGGGTATTGGCCCGATAAGTCTGTCTGAATCCGCCTGAAAAGTGATGACTAGTTACTCGCACATGTGCATACCTGTTGAGCAAGGGTGGCATACGCGTATGCCATCAAGATAATCTCTACCTCTACGTAGCGCCCGCTGGACACAGACCAACGGAGGCGATGTCGTGGTGGAGTGGTAATCCCGGTATTTGTCTATTAAGGGTATTGGCCCGATAAGTCTGTCTGAATCCGCCTGAAAAGTGATGACTAGTTACTCGCACATGTGCATACCTGTTGAGCAAGGGTGGCATACGCGTATGCCATCAAGATAATCTTTACCTCTACGTAGCGCCCGCTGGACACAGACCAACGGAGGCGATGTCGTGGTGGAGTGGTAATCCCGGTATTTGTCTATTAAGGGTATTGGCCCGATAAGTCTGTCTGAATCCGCCTGAAAAGTGATGACTAGTTACTCGCACATGTGCATACCTGTTGAGCAAGGGTGGCATACGCGTATGCCATCAAGATAATCTCTACCTCTACGTAGCGCCCGCTGGACACAGACCAACGGAGGCGATGTCGTGGTGGAGTGGTAATCCCGGTATTTGTCTATTAAGGGTATTGGCCCGATAAGTCTGTCTGAATCCGCCTGAAAAGTGATGACTAGTTACTCGCACATGTGCATACCTGTTGAGCAAGGGTGGCATACGCGTATGCCATCAAGATAATCTTTACCTCTACGTAGCGCCCGCTGGACACAGACCAACGGAGGCGATGTCGTGGTGGAGTGGTAATCCCGGTATTTGTCTATTAAGGGTATTGGCCCGATAAGTCTGTCTGAATCCGCCTGAAAAGTGATGACTAGTTACTCGCACATGTGCATACCTGTTGAGCAAGGGTGGCATACGCGTATGCCATCAAGATAATCTCTACCTCTACGTAGCGCCCGCTGGACACAGACCAACGGAGGCGATGTCGTGGTGGAGTGGTAATCCCGGTATTTGTCTATTAAGGTTATTCAAGCCTGCACGGTCTTTCGGATCGGTAATTTTGTTGAGCCTGCCCGAGGCGCATCGGGACTGGAAAGGAGCGTTATGCCTACTCGAGACGACGCTCGTGAAAAGGTGAAAAGGCTGTTTGAGAACCGCGCCAAAGGTGTTGATTGATATAGACAGCAGGGCGGTGGCCATAGAAGTCGGAATCCGCTAAGGAGTGTGTAACAACTCACCTGCCGAATCAACTAGCCCTTAAAATGAAAGCCGCGGTAACGATATTCTTATGCCGGTGATGAAGCGATATGATTTCTACGCAGTGCTCCGAATGTAAAAGTAATGAAATTCAACCGAACAAGGGTAAACGGCGGGAGTAAATACGATTAAGGTTATCGAAATCTAACATTGTGAACAACGAGCGTAGAGACTAACGTGCGGGTACAAGTTTAACGGAATTTCTATCGAAGATCATACGAATACTATGAGTTTAACGTTAACGTTAACGTTAACGTTAACGTTAACGTTAACGTTAACAGACAAAGTTTAATATCGAGGACCCGAAGACGAAGTTTAATATCGAGGACCCGAAGACGAAGTTTAATATCGAGAACCCGAAGACGAAGTTTAATATCGAGGACCCGAAGACGAAGTTTAATATCGAGAACCCGAAGACGAAGTTTAATATCGAGGACCCGAAGACGAAGTTTAATATCGAGGACTCGAAGACGAAGTTGAATTAATTGGTGAAAGTTGATTGCGGGTGTTATTAAATTTACTTTAATAATACACATTTCAGCCGAAACCAAACCCTGAGCATTAAAATACAAAACATTTTAAATTTTGATGCTTCGGGGGGGGGTGGGGGTGATATTTTTTTAAATATTTATTATAAGGTTTTTATGTCGGGTTTTTTTTACGACCATAAAAATTAATAAAATATTTACAAATACAAAAATTAAAAAAAATTTTAAGGATACAAAAAATTTACGAGTTAAAAAATTTACAAGTAAAAAATTTTTACAAGTTCGAAAATTTTTATAATTGCGAAAAATTAATAAAATATTTACAAATACAAAAATTAAAAAAAATTTAAGGATACAAAAATTTTACGAGTTAAAAAATTTACAAGTAAAAAATTTTTACAAGTTCGAAAATTTTTATAATTGCGAAAAATTAATAAAATATTTACAAATACAAAAATTTTAAAAAAATTTACAAGTAAAAAATTTTTACAAGTTCGAAAAGTTTTATAATTACGAAAAATTAAGAACATTTTTTTTAGAGTCAAAATTTTTCGAATTTTCACAATTAATAAAATATTCACGTGTACAAAAATGTTAAAAATATCCAACTTTGAAAATTTTCACAAATCAGAAATAATTATAAAATGTTCGGAAGTACTTTACGTATAAAAAACCATTTCACCATGATAAAATCATAGTGAAATGGTTAAAATTTTTAGATAATCAAAGCTAGTCAAAACAATTTTCATTTGTATCAATGCAATTTTTACTTATGCAAGTAAATCAAACCAATTCACCGTGATATAATCGCAGTGGAAAGGTTTATTATTTCACCAATAAGCAAATAATTAATTAGGCAAACCTAACTAATCGAAGAGAAAACTATTTTGATTTCGCATATAGGCAACGAATTAATTAGGCGAACCTAACTATTCGTGTTCTGAGACGGACTAAGAGTTTTCAACTCGGTAAACAATTAATTAGGCAAACCTAACTAATCGAAGAGAAAACTATTTTGATTTCGCATATAGGCAACGAATTAATTAGGCGAACCTAACTATTCGTGTTCTGAGACGGACTAAGAGTTTTCAACTCGGTAAACAATTAATTAGGCAAACCTAACTAATCGAAGAGAAAACTATTTTGATTTCGCATATAGGCAACGAATTAATTAGGCGAACCTAACTATTCGTGTTCTGAGACGGACTAAGAGTTTTCAACTCGGTAAACAATTAATTAGGCAAAACTAACTAATCGAAGAGAAAACTATTTTGATT
>CAXIVS010000296.1:0-5000 GCA_964035775.1 Osedax frankpressi | reverse complement strand
TTACCGCATTTTTTAAAGGAAAAAAAAAAAAAAAAAAAAACCTTTGCAATTATATATATTTTTTAAAAAATCGAGTTCGACGCTCCGAAATTCGCCAAAAAGAGATTAGATTGGGCATTAAAAAAAGGTTTGTTCAACAGCCGCTATTTTTATAATTTGTTTTCTAAAATGCCGTAATAAGTCGGGAGAATTAAAAAAAAATTTCCATGAAGCCGAATAACTTAGTAAAATTTTTTGTGAATTTTTTTTATAAAATTTGACTAAGTTTTTCGGCTCCATGGAAATTTTTTTTTTTTAATTCTCCCCACTTATTACGGCATTTTAGAGAAAAAAAAAAAAAAAAAGCGGCTGCTTAACACGATACTTTTTTCCCTTGCCCGTGAGCAAGCTTTTTTCGCAAAAATCGGAGCTTCGAGCTCGATTTTTTGAAAATTTGAGTAGGACGGAGACTAAAAAAATTTTCAAAAAAAATATTGTACTTTTTTTAATTAAATAATTATCTTCGTATTAATATAAGGTCGGACAGTTTGAATGGTCATACAATTCGCATACTTTAAGAGTTATTGAGGTCTAAAAAAAAAAAACAAAAATTCAACCGCCTATAACTTTTTAACAATTGATAAGTAAAAGTTGCGACATAGCTATTTACACTAGTTAGAACAGAACGAATCATAATCCGTAGCTAACTAAAAAAAAAAAAAAAAAAGTCGTCAACTGCACCTATGTCAAAAATTGAAAAAAACACGTATTTTTTCGCGAGGAGGCCCACGGGCCTCAAAAAAAAAAATTTTCGAGACAAAAAATTTTTTTTATTAAATATTCATATTTATTCATATTCAATTTCTCCGATATCCTGAAATAACTCGAATACAAATCGTTCGTAATTGTTTCGGTTTATCGGGGAGTTTTATTTAAACGATACTGAATAATCGTTGATTTTGTACATTAAATTGTATTTAGCAACGCATATTGTATTAACCAACTAAGACGATTAATCATGATATCCTTGGCGGCAGTAACTATGACTCTATTAAGGGTATATGACCTGATAAGTCTATATGAATCCGCCTGAAAAGTGATGACTAGTTACTCGCACATGTGCATACCTGTTGAGCAAGGGTGGCATACGCGTATGCCATCAAGATAATCTCTACCTCTACGTAGCGCCCGCTGGACACAGACCAACGGAGGCGATGTCGTGGTGGAGTGGTAATCCCGGTATTTGTCTATTAAGGGTATTGGCCCGATAAGTCTGTCTGAATCCGCCTGAAAAGTGATGACTAGTTACTCGCACATGTGCATACCTGTTGAGCAAGGGTGGCATACGCGTATGCCATCAAGATAATCTCTACCTCTACGTAGCGCCCGCTGGACACAGACCAACGGAGGCGATGTCGTGGTGGAGTGGTAATCCCGGTATTTGTCTATTAAGGGTATTGGCCCGATAAGTCTGTCTGAATCCGCCTGAAAAGTGATGACTAGTTACTCGCACATGTGCATACCTGTTGAGCAAGGGTGGCATACGCGTATGCCATCAAGATAATCTTTACCTCTACGTAGCGCCCGCTGGACACAGACCAACGGAGGCGATGTCGTGGTGGAGTGGTAATCCCGGTATTTGTCTATTAAGGGTATTGGCCCGATAAGTCTGTCTGAATCCGCCTGAAAAGTGATGACTAGTTACTCGCACATGTGCATACCTGTTGAGCAAGGGTGGCATACGCGTATGCCATCAAGATAATCTCTACCTCTACGTAGCGCCCGCTGGACACAGACCAACGGAGGCGATGTCGTGGTGGAGTGGTAATCCCGGTATTTGTCTATTAAGGGTATTGGCCCGATAAGTCTGTCTGAATCCGCCTGAAAAGTGATGACTAGTTACTCGCACATGTGCATACCTGTTGAGCAAGGGTGGCATACGCGTATGCCATCAAGATAATCTTTACCTCTACGTAGCGCCCGCTGGACACAGACCAACGGAGGCGATGTCGTGGTGGAGTGGTAATCCCGGTATTTGTCTATTAAGGGTATTGGCCCGATAAGTCTGTCTGAATCCGCCTGAAAAGTGATGACTAGTTACTCGCACATGTGCATACCTGTTGAGCAAGGGTGGCATACGCGTATGCCATCAAGATAATCTCTACCTCTACGTAGCGCCCGCTGGACACAGACCAACGGAGGCGATGTCGTGGTGGAGTGGTAATCCCGGTATTTGTCTATTAAGGTTATTCAAGCCTGCACGGTCTTTCGGATCGGTAATTTTGTTGAGCCTGCCCGAGGCGCATCGGGACTGGAAAGGAGCGTTATGCCTACTCGAGACGACGCTCGTGAAAAGGTGAAAAGGCTGTTTGAGAACCGCGCCAAAGGTGTTGATTGATATAGACAGCAGGGCGGTGGCCATAGAAGTCGGAATCCGCTAAGGAGTGTGTAACAACTCACCTGCCGAATCAACTAGCCCTTAAAATGAAAGCCGCGGTAACGATATTCTTATGCCGGTGATGAAGCGATATGATTTCTACGCAGTGCTCCGAATGTAAAAGTAATGAAATTCAACCGAACAAGGGTAAACGGCGGGAGTAAATACGATTAAGGTTATCGAAATCTAACATTGTGAACCAACGAGCGTAGAGACTAACGTGCGGGTACAAGTTTAACGGAATTTCTATCGAAGATCATACGAATACTATGAGTTTAACGTTAACGTTAACGTTAACGTTAACGTTAACGTTAACGTTAACAGACAAAGTTTAATATCGAGGACCCGAAGACGAAGTTTAATATCGAGGACCCGAAGACGAAGTTTAATATCGAGAACCCGAAGACGAAGTTTAATATCGAGGACCCGAAGACGAAGTTTAATATCGAGAACCCGAAGACGAAGTTTAATATCGAGGACCCGAAGACGAAGTTCAATATCGAGGACTCGAAGACGAAGTTGAATTAATTGGTGAAAGTTGATTGCGGGTGTTATTAAATTTACTTTAATAATACACATTTCAGCCGAAACCAAACCCTGAGCATTAAAATACAAAACATTTTAAATTTTGATGCTTCGGGGGGGGGTGGGGGTGATATTTTTTTAAATATTTATTATAAGGTTTTTATGTCGGGTTTTTTTTACGACCATAAAAATTAATAAAATATTTACAAATACAAAAATTAAAAAAAATTTTAAGGATACAAAAAATTTACGAGTTAAAAATTTACAAGTAAAAAATTTTTACAAGTTCGAAAATTTTTATAATTGCGAAAAATTAATAAAATATTTACAAATACAAAAATTAAAAAAAATTTAAGGATACAAAAATTTTACGAGTTAAAAAATTTACAAGTAAAAAATTTTTACAAGTTCGAAAATTTTTATAATTGCGAAAAATTAATAAAATATTTACAAATACAAAAATTTTAAAAAAATTTACAAGTAAAAAATTTTTACAAGTTCGAAAAGTTTTATAATTACGAAAAATTAAGAACATTTTTTTTAGAGTCAAAATTTTTCGAATTTTCACAATTAATAAAATATTCACGTGTACAAAAATGTTAAAAATATCCAACTTTGAAAATTTTCACAAATCAGAAATAATTATAAAATGTTCGGAAGTACTTTACGTATAAAAAACCATTTCACCATGATAAAATCATAGTGAAATGGTTAAAATTTTTAGATAATCAAAGCTAGTCAAAACAATTTTCATTTGTATCAATGCAATTTTTACTTATGCAAGTAAATCAAACCAATTCACCGTGATATAATCGCAGTGGAAAGGTTTATTATTTCACCAATAAGCAAATAATTAATTAGGCAAACCTAACTAATCGAAGAGAAAACTATTTTGATTTCGCATATAGGCAACGAATTAATTAGGCGAACCTAACTATTCGTGTTCTGAGACGGACTAAGAGTTTTCAACTCGGTAAACAATTAATTAGGCAAACCTAACTAATCGAAGAGAAAACTATTTTGATTTCGCATATAGGCAACGAATTAATTAGGCGAACCTAACTATTCGTGTTCTGAGACGGACTAAGAGTTTTCAACTCGGTAAACAATTAATTAGGCAAAACTAACTAATCGAAGAGAAAACTATTTTGATTTCCCATATAGGCAACGAATTAATTAGGCGAACCTAACTATTCGTGTTCTGAGACGGACTAAGAGTTTTCAACTCCGTAAACAATTAATTAGGCAAACCTAACTAATCGAAGAGAAAACTATTTTGATTTCGCATATAGGCAACGAATTAATTAGGCGAACCTAACTATTCGTGTTCTGAGACGGACTAAGAGTTTTCAACTCGGTAAACAATTAATTAGGCAAACCTAACTAATCGAAGAGAAAACTATTTTGATTTCGCATATAGGCAACGAATTAATTAGGCGAACCTAACTATTCGTGTTCTGAGACGGACTAAGAGTTTTCAACTCGGTAAACAATTAATTAGGCAAACCTAACTAATCGAAAAGAAAACTATTTTGATTTCCCATATAGGCAACGAATTAATTAGGCGAACCTAACTATTCGTGTTCTGAGACGGACTAAGAGTTTTCAACTCGGTAAACAATTAATTAGGCAAACCTAACTAATCGAAGAGAAAACTATTTTGATTTCGCATATAGGCAACGAATTAATTAGGCGAACCTAACTATTCGTGTTCTGAGACGGACTAAGAGTTTTCAACTCGGTAAACAATTAATTAGGCAAACCTAACTAATCGAAGAGAAAACTATTTTGATTTCGCATATAGGCAACGAATTAATTAGGCGAACCTAACTATTCGTGTTCTGAGACGGACTAAGAGTTTTCAACTCGGTAAACAATTAATTAGGCAAACCTAACTAATCGAAGAGAAAACTATTTTGATTTCGCATATAGGCAACGAATTAATTAGGCGAACCTAACTATTCGTGTTCTGAGACGGACTAAGAGTTTTCAACTCGGTAAACAATTAATTAGGCAAACCTAACTAATCGAAGAGAAAACTATTTTGATTTCGCATATA
>CAXIVS010000295.1:15000-19075 GCA_964035775.1 Osedax frankpressi | reverse complement strand
AAAAAGGTTTGTTCAACAGCCGCTATTTTTATAATTTGTTTTCTAAAATGCCGTAATAAGTCGGGAGAATTAAAAAAAAATTTCCATGAAGCCGAATAACTTAGTAAAATTTTTTGTGAATTTTTTTTATAAAATTTGACTAAGTTTTTCGGCTCCATGGAAATTTTTTTTTTTTTAATTCTCCCCACTTATTACGGCATTTTAGAGAAAAAAAAAAAAAAAAAGCGGCTGCTTAACACGATACTTTTTTCCCTTGCCCGTGAGCAAGCTTTTTTCGCAAAAATCGGAGCTTCGAGCTCGATTTTTTGAAAATTTGAGTAGGACGGAGACTAAAAAAATTTTCAAAAAAAATATTGTACTTTTTTTAATTAAATAATTATCTTCGTATTAATATAAGGTCGGACAGTTTGAATGGTCATACAATTCGCATTACTTTAAGAGTTATTGAGGTCTAAAAAAAAAAAACAAAAATTCAACCGCCTATAACTTTTTAACAATTGATAAGTAAAAGTTGCGACATAGCTATTTACACTAGTTAGAACAGAACGAATCATAATCCGTAGCTAACTAAAAAAAAAAAAAAAAAAGTCGTCAACTGCACCTATGTCAAAAATTGAAAAAAACACGTATTTTTTCGCGAGGAGGCCCACGGGCCTCAAAAAAAAAATTTTCGAGACAAAAAATTTTTTTTATTAAATATTCATATTTATTCATATTCAATTTCTCCGATATCCTGAAATAACTCGAATACAAATCGTTCGTAATTGTTTCGGTTTATCGGGGAGTTTTATTTAAACGATACTGAATAATCGTTGATTTTGTACATTAAATTGTATTTAGCAACGCATATTGTATTAACCAACTAAGACGATTAATCATGATATCCTTGGCGGCAGTAACTATGACTCTATTAAGGGTATATGACCTGATAAGTCTATATGAATCCGCCTGAAAAGTGATGACTAGTTACTCGCACATGTGCATACCTGTTGAGCAAGGGTGGCATACGCGTATGCCATCAAGATAATCTCTACCTCTACGTAGCGCCCGCTGGACACAGACCAACGGAGGCGATGTCGTGGTGGAGTGGTAATCCCGGTATTTGTCTATTAAGGGTATTGGCCCGATAAGTCTGTCTGAATCCGCCTGAAAAGTGATGACTAGTTACTCGCACATGTGCATACCTGTTGAGCAAGGGTGGCATACGCGTATGCCATCAAGATAATCTCTACCTCTACGTAGCGCCCGCTGGACACAGACCAACGGAGGCGATGTCGTGGTGGAGTGGTAATCCCGGTATTTGTCTATTAAGGTTATTCAAGCCTGCACGGTCTTTCGGATCGGTAATTTTGTTGAGCCTGCCCGAGGCGCATCGGGACTGGAAAGGAGCGTTATGCCTACTCGAGACGACGCTCGTGAAAAGGTGAAAAGGCTGTTTGAGAACCGCGCCAAAGGTGTTGATTGATATAGACAGCAGGGCGGTGGCCATAGAAGTCGGAATCCGCTAAGGAGTGTGTAACAACTCACCTGCCGAATCAACTAGCCCTTAAAATGAAAGCCGCGGTAACGATATTCTTATGCCGGTGATGAAGCGATATGATTTCTACGCAGTGCTCCGAATGTAAAAGTAATGAAATTCAACCGAACAAGGGTAAACGGCGGGAGTAAATACGATTAAGGTTATCGAAATCTAACATTGTGAACAACGAGCGTAGAGACTAACGTGCGGGTACAAGTTTAACGGAATTTCTATCGAAGATCATACGAATACTATGAGTTTAACGTTAACGTTAACGTTAACGTTAACGTTAACGTTAACGTTAACAGACAAAGTTTAATATCGAGGACCCGAAGACGAAGTTTAATATCGAGGACCCGAAGACGAAGTTTAATATCGAGAACCCGAAGACGAAGTTTAATATCGAGGACCCGAAGACGAAGTTTAATATCGAGAACCCGAAGACGAAGTTTAATATCGAGGACCCGAAGACGAAGTTCAATATCGAGGACTCGAAGACGAAGTTGAATTAATTGGTGAAAGTTGATTGCGGGTGTTATTAAATTTACTTTAATAATACACATTTCAGCCGAAACCAAACCCTGAGCATTAAAATACAAAACATTTTAAATTTTGATGCTTCGGGGGGGGGGTGGGGGTGATATTTTTTTAAATATTTATTATAAGGTTTTTATGTCGGGTTTTTTTTACGACCATAAAAATTAATAAAATATTTACAAATACAAAAATTAAAAAAAATTTTAAGGATACAAAAAATTTACGAGTTAAAAAATTTACAAGTAAAAAATTTTTACAAGTTCGAAAATTTTTATAATTGCGAAAAATTAATAAAATATTTACAAATACAAAAATTAAAAAAAATTTAAGGATACAAAAATTTTACGAGTTAAAAAATTTACAAGTAAAAAATTTTTACAAGTTCGAAAATTTTTATAATTGCGAAAAATTAATAAAATATTTACAAATACAAAAATTTTAAAAAAATTTACAAGTAAAAAATTTTTACAAGTTCGAAAAGTTTTATAATTACGAAAAATTAAGAACATTTTTTTTAGAGTCAAAATTTTTCGAATTTTCACAATTAATAAAATATTCACGTGTACAAAAATGTTAAAAATATCCAACTTTGAAAATTTTCACAAATCAGAAATAATTATAAAATGTTCGGAAGTACTTTACGTATAAAAAACCATTTCACCATGATAAAATCATAGTGAAATGGTTAAAATTTTTAGATAATCAAAGCTAGTCAAAACAATTTTCATTTGTATCAATGCAATTTTTACTTATGCAAGTAAATCAAACCAATTCACCGTGATATAATCGCAGTGGAAAGGTTTATTATTTCACCAATAAGCAAATAATTAATTAGGCAAACCTAACTAATCGAAGAGAAAACTATTTTGATTTCGCATATAGGCAACGAATTAATTAGGCGAACCTAACTATTCGTGTTCTGAGACGGACTAAGAGTTTTCAACTCGGTAAACAATTAATTAGGCAAAACTAACTAATCGAAGAGAAAACTATTTTGATTTCCCATATAGGCAACGAATTAATTAGGCGAACCTAACTATTCGTGTTCTGAGACGGACTAAGAGTTTTCAACTCCGTAAACAATTAATTAGGCAAACCTAACTAATCGAAGAGAAAACTATTTTGATTTCGCATATAGGCAACGAATTAATTAGGCGAACCTAACTATTCGTGTTCTGAGACGGACTAAGAGTTTTCAACTCGGTAAACAATTAATTAGGCAAACCTAACTAATCGAAGAGAAAACTATTTTGATTTCGCATATAGGCAACGAATTAATTAGGCGAACCTAACTATTCGTGTTCTGAGACGGACTAAGAGTTTTCAACTCGGTAAACAATTAATTAGGCAAACCTAACTAATCGAAGAGAAAACTATTTTGATTTCCCATATAGGCAACGAATTAATTAGGCGAACCTAACTATTCGTGTTCTGAGACGGACTAAGAGTTTTCAACTCGGTAAACAATTAATTAGGCAAACCTAACTAATCGAAGAGAAAACTATTTTGATTTCGCATATAGGCAACGAATTAATTAGGCGAACCTAACTATTCGTGTTCTGAGACGGACTAAGAGTTTTCAACTCGGTAAACAATTAATTAGGCAAACCTAACTAATCGAAGAGAAAACTATTTTGATTTCGCATATAGGCAACGAATTAATTAGGCGAACCTAACTATTCGTGTTCTGAGACGGACTAAGAGTTTTCAACTCGGTAAACAATTAATTAGGCAAACCTAACTAATCGAAGAGAAAACTATTTTGATTTCGCATATAGGCAACGAATTAATTAGGCGAACCTAACTATTCGTGTTCTGAGACGGACTATTCAATCGTACAGTTTTCAATTACCCGAAGAGAAAACTGTTCCTACAATTAGGAAGACTTAGAAAATTAACATAGTCGTTATAGAAAAAATCTACCTAATACTACAGTTTAAATAGCAAACGAAATAACACCACCCTTGTGGTGATATTAGATAGCAAAGCTAACTAAATAGTTGTATTAGATAGATAATC
>CAXIVS010000295.1:2500-7500 GCA_964035775.1 Osedax frankpressi | reverse complement strand
GGTGTACATACCGGATTATGCGCAGCCGACACTCGAATACACGAGCCGTACGTTACAAGAAATCACTTTAGATATAATCTTTAATCGAGACCGAATACATAATTGAGGACCAAGGTTACGAAAATGTTAGCGCTAATCAATACAGGAATTTCCGAAAAACTTCACTGCCGGTGTTTAGCAACAAGTGTCTTTGACGTATAATTCACTTATTAGAATGAATTAATTAATAAAAATTAAATACAGCCAGAATACATTTTTAAGAATTAATTTTTCAAACATCGAGTAATTAAAGTACGATATGAATGCGTTGCAACGTATTTTCAATCAATAATATGTTACTAATAATGTTCGATTTAGTCATATAATTTATAATTTTGTGGAAAATGAACATTAGAAATTAACAATTACCAAAGGTGACGTATAAACCAAATATCCCATACAATTCCACGTCATTACATCGCGGTTACATCCCTACGAACGATAAAACTTGCAAACTAATAAGAGGCGAAGAACAAATATCCTGTACAAATAACATAATCTCAATTCATCATAAAGTAAATATCAAGATAAAATAACGTCGAATTTATCGCATACATAGCAAACTAGGTATGTTTCGTTTTAATGTTCGATATAATAGAAACATCGTAATGTTTAGACCTAAAGAACACGTTATAGTAACTTTTGACGATAATTATAATTACCGATTGAGCTTATTTAAACAACTGAATGTTTAATTTTAAAAAATTTTTTGTCTCGAAAATTTTTTTTTTTGAGGCCCGTGGGCCTCCTCGCGAAAAAATACGTGTTTTTTTCAATTTTTGACATAGGTGCAGTTGACGACTTTTTTTTTTTTTTTTTTGTTAGCTACCGATTTTGACTCGTTTTGTTCTAACTAGTGTAAATAGCTATGTCGCAACTTTTTCTTTTCAATTGTTAAAAAGTTATAGGCGGTTGAAAATTTTTTTTTTTTTTTTAGACCTCAATAACTCCTAAAGTAATGCGAATTATATGACCATTCTAACTGTCCGACCTTATATTAATACGAAGATAATTATTTAATTAAAAAAAGTACAATATTTTTTTTGAAAATTTTTTTAGTCGCCGTCAAAGTCAAATTTTCAAAAATCGAGCTCGAAGCTCCGATTTTTGCGAAAAAAGCTTGTTCACGGGCAAGGGAAAAAAGTATCGTGTTAAGCAGCCGCTTTTTTTTTTTTTTTTTCTAAAATGCCGTAATAGGTGGGGAAAATTAAAAAAAATTTTTTTTTCATGGACCCGAATAACTTAGTCAAATTTTTTTAGAATTTTTTTTATTACAAAAATTAAATCAATTAAAAAAAAAAAAAATCCTGTTATATTACCGCATTTTAAAGGAAAAAAAAAAAAAAAAAAAAACCTTTGCAATTATATATATTTTTTAAAAAATCGAGTTCGACGCTCCGAAATTCGCCAAAAAGAGATTAGATTGGGCATTAAAAAAAGGTTTGTTCAACAGCCGCTATTTTTATAATTTGTTTTCTAAAATGCCGTAATAAGTCGGGAGAATTAAAAAAAAATTTCCATGAAGCCGAATAACTTAGTAAAATTTTTTGTGAATTTTTTTTATAAAATTTGACTAAGTTTTTCGGCTCCATGGAAATTTTTTTTTTTTTAATTCTCCCCACTTATTACGGCATTTTAGAGAAAAAAAAAAAAAAAAGCGGCTGCTTAACACGATACTTTTTTCCCTTGCCCGTGAGCAAGCTTTTTTCGCAAAAATCGGAGCTTCGAGCTCGATTTTTTGAAAATTTGAGTAGGACGGAGACTAAAAAAATTTTCAAAAAAATATTGTACTTTTTTTAATTAAATAATTATCTTCGTATTAATATAAGGTCGGACAGTTTGAATGGTCATACAATTCGCATTACTTTAAGAGTTATTGAGGTCTAAAAAAAAAAAACAAAAATTCAACCGCCTATAACTTTTTAACAATTGATAAGTAAAAGTTGCGACATAGCTATTTACACTAGTTAGAACAGAACGAATCATAATCCGTAGCTAACTAAAAAAAAAAAAAAAAAAGTCGTCAACTGCACCTATGTCAAAAATTGAAAAAAACACGTATTTTTTCGCGAGGAGGCCCACGGGCCTCAAAAAAAAAAATTTTCGAGACAAAAAATTTTTTTTTATTAAATATTCATATTTATTCATATTCAATTTCTCCGATATCCTGAAATAACTCGAATACAAATCGTTCGTAATTGTTTCGGTTTATCGGGGAGTTTTATTTAAACGATACTGAATAATCGTTGATTTTGTACATTAAATTGTATTTAGCAACGCATATTGTATTAACCAACTAAGACGATTAATCATGATATCCTTGGCGGCAGTAACTATGACTCTATTAAGGGTATATGACCTGATAAGTCTATATGAATCCGCCTGAAAAGTGATGACTAGTTACTCGCACATGTGCATACCTGTTGAGCAAGGGTGGCATACGCGTATGCCATCAAGATAATCTCTACCTCTACGTAGCGCCCGCTGGACACAGACCAACGGAGGCGATGTCGTGGTGGAGTGGTAATCCCGGTATTTGTCTATTAAGGGTATTGGCCCGATAAGTCTGTCTGAATCCGCCTGAAAAGTGATGACTAGTTACTCGCACATGTGCATACCTGTTGAGCAAGGGTGGCATACGCGTATGCCATCAAGATAATCTCTACCTCTACGTAGCGCCCGCTGGACACAGACCAACGGAGGCGATGTCGTGGTGGAGTGGTAATCCCGGTATTTGTCTATTAAGGTTATTCAAGCCTGCACGGTCTTTCGGATCGGTAATTTTGTTGAGCCTGCCCGAGGCGCATCGGGACTGGAAAGGAGCGTTATGCCTACTCGAGACGACGCTCGTGAAAAGGTGAAAAGGCTGTTTGAGAACCGCACCAAAGGTGTTGATTGATATAGACAGCAGGGCGGTGGCCATAGAAGTCGGAATCCGCTAAGGAGTGTGTAACAACTCACCTGCCGAATCAACTAGCCCTTAAAATGAAAGCCGCGGTAACGATATTCTTATGCCGGTGATGAAGCGATATGATTTCTACGCAGTGCTCCGAATGTAAAAGTAATGAAATTCAACCGAACAAGGGTAAACGGCGGGAGTAAATACGATTAAGGTTATCGAAATCTAACATTGTGAACAACGAGCGTAGAGACTAACGTGCGGGTACAAGTTTAACGGAATTTCTATCGAAGATCATACGAATACTATGAGTTTAACGTTAACGTTAACGTTAACGTTAACGTTAACGTTAACGTTAACAGACAAAGTTTAATATCGAGGACCCGAAGACGAAGTTTAATATCGAGGACCCGAAGACCGAAGTTTAATATCGAGAACCCGAAGACGAAGTTTAATATCGAGGACCCGAAGACGAAGTTTAATATCGAGAACCCGAAGACGAAGTTTAATATCGAGGACCCGAAGACGAAGTTCAATATCGAGGACTCGAAGACGAAGTTGAATTAATTGGTGAAAGTTGATTGCGGGTGTTATTAAATTTACTTTAATAATACACATTTCAGCCGAAACCAAACCCTGAGCATTAAAATACAAAACATTTTAAATTTTGATGCTTCGGGGGGGGGGTGGGGGTGATATTTTTTTAAATATTTATTATAAGGTTTTTATGTCGGGTTTTTTTTACGACCATAAAAATTAATAAAATATTTACAAATACAAAAATTAAAAAAAATTTTAAGGATACAAAAAATTTACGAGTTAAAAAATTTACAAGTAAAAAATTTTTACAAGTTCGAAAATTTTTATAATTGCGAAAAATTAATAAAATATTTACAAATACAAAAATTAAAAAAATTTAAGGATACAAAAATTTTACGAGTTAAAAAATTTACAAGTAAAAAATTTTTACAAGTTCGAAAATTTTTATAATTGCGAAAAATTAATAAAATATTTACAAATACAAAAATTTTAAAAAAATTTACAAGTAAAAAATTTTTACAAGTTCGAAAAGTTTTATAATTACGAAAAATTAAGAACATTTTTTTTTAGAGTCAAAATTTTTCGAATTTTCACAATTAATAAAATATTCACGTGTACAAAAATGTTAAAAATATCCAACTTTGAAAATTTTCACAAATCAGAAATAATTATAAAATGTTCGGAAGTACTTTACGTATAAAAAACCATTTCACCATGATAAAATCATAGTGAAATGGTTAAAATTTTTAGATAATCAAAGCTAGTCAAAACAATTTTCATTTGTATCAATGCAATTTTTACTTATGCAAGTAAATCAAACCAATTCACCGTGATATAATCGCAGTGGAAAGGTTTATTATTTCACCAATAAGCAAATAATTAATTAGGCAAACCTAACTAATCGAAGAGAAAACTATTTTGATTTCGCATATAGGCAACGAATTAATTAGGCGAACCTAACTATTCGTGTTCTGAGACGGACTAAGAGTTTTCAACTCGGTAAACAATTAATTAGGCAAAACTAACTAATCGAAGAGAAAACTATTTTGATTTCCCATATAGGCAACGAATTAATTAGGCGAACCTAACTATTCGTGTTCTGAGACGGACTAAGAGTTTTCAACTCCGTAAACAATTAATTAGGCAAACCTAACTAATCGAAGAGAAAACTATTTTGATTTCGCATATAGGCAACGAATTAATTAGGCGAACCTAACTATTCGTGTTCTGAGACGGACTAAGAGTTTTCAACTCGGTAAACAATTAATTAGGCAAACCTAACTAATCGAAGAGAAAACTATTTTGATTTCGCATATAGGCAACGAATTAATTAGGCGAACCTAACTATTCGTGTTCTGAGACGGACTAAGAGTTTTCAACTCGGTAAACAATTAATTAGGCAAACCTAACTAATCGAAGAGAAAACTATTTTGATTTCCCATATAGGCAACGAATTAATTAGGCGAACCTAACTATTCGTGTTCTGAGACGGACTAAGAGTTTTCAACTCGGTAAACAATTA
>CAXIVS010000293.1:0-58000 GCA_964035775.1 Osedax frankpressi | reverse complement strand
TAAGTTATAGTTATTTAAGTTATAGTTATTTAAGTTATAGTTATTTAAGTTATAGTTATTTAAGTTATAGTTATTTAATTTATAGTTATTTAATTTATAGTTATTTAAGTTATAGTTATTTAAGTTATAGTTATTTAAGTTATAGTTATTTAAGTTATAGTTATTTAATTAATAGTAATTTAAGTTATAGTAATTTAAGTTTAGTTATTTAATTTATAGTTATTTAAGTTATAGTTATTTAAGTTATAGTTATTATATAATATTTATTTAAGTTATAGTTATTTAAGATATATTTATTTAATTTATAGTTATTATATTATAATTATTTAAGTTTTAGTTATTTAAGTTATAGTTATTATATTATAGCTATTTAAGTGATATTTATTTAAGTTATAGTTATTTAATAGTTATTTAATAGTTATTTAATTTATAGTTATTTAAGTTATAGTTATTTAAGTTATAGTTATTAAATTATATTTATTTAAGTTATAGTTATTTAATTTATAGTTATTTAATTTATAGTTATTTAATTTATAGTTATTTAATTTATAGTTATTTAATTTATAGTTATTTAATTTATAGTTATTTAATTTATAGTTATTTAATTTATAGTTATTTAATTTATAGTTATTTAATTTATAGTTATTTAATTTATAGTTATTTAATTTATAGTTATTTAATTTATAGTTATTTAATTTATAGTTATTTAATTTATAGTTATTTAATTTATAGTTATTTAATTTATAGTTATTTAATTTATAGTTATTTAATTTATAGTTATTTAATTTATAGTTATTTAATTTATAGTTATTTAATTTATAGTTATTTAATTTATAGTTATTTAATTTATAGTTATTTAATTTATAGTTATTTAATTTATAGTTATTTAATTTATAGTTATTTAATTTATAGTTATTTAATTTATAGTTATTTAATTTATAGTTATTTAATTTATAGTTATTTAATTTATAGTTATTTAATTTATAGTTATTTAATTTATAGTTATTTAATTTATAGTTATTATAGTTATTTAAATTATAGTTATTTAAGTTATAGTTAATTAAGTTATCGTTAGTTAAGTTATAGTTATTTAAGTTATAGTTATTAAATTATAGTTATTTAAGTTATAGTTATTTAAGTTATAGTTATTTAAGTTATAGTTATTTAAGTTATAGTTATTTAAGTTATAGTTATTTAAGTTATAGTTATTTAATTAATAATTATTTAAGTTATAGTTATTTAAGTTATAGTTATTTAAGTTATAGTTATTTAAGTTATAGTTATTTAAGTTATAGTTATTTAATTTATAGTTATTTAAGTTATAGTTATTTAAGTTATAATTATTTAAGTTATAGTTATTTAAGTTATAGTTATTTAAGTTATAGTTATTTAAGTTATAGTTATTTAATTAATAGTTATTTAAGTTATAGTTATTTAAGTTATAGTTATTTAAGTTATAGTTATTTAAGTTATAGTTATTTAAGTTATAGTTATTTAAGTTATAGTTATTTAATTAATAGTTATTTAAGTTATAGTTATTTAAGTTATAGTTATTTAAGTTATAGTTATTTAAGTTATAGTTATTTAAGTTATAGTTATTTAAGTTATAGTTATTTAAGTTATAGTTATTTAAGTTATAGTTATTTAATTTATAGTTATTTAATTTAAAGTTATTTAAGTTATAGTTATTTAAGTTATAGTTATTTAAGTTATAGTTATTTAAGTTATAGTTATTTAATTAATAGTAATTTAAGTTATAGTAATTTAAGTTTAGTTATTTAATTTATAGTTATTTAAGTTATAGTTATTTAAGTTATAGTTATTTAAGTTATAGTTATTTAAGTTATAGTTATTTAAGTTATAGTTATTTAATTTATAGTTATTTAATTTATAGTTATTTAAGTTATAGTTATTTAAGTTATAGTTATTTAAGTTATAGTTATTTAAGTTATAGTTATTTAAGTTATAGTTATTTAATTTATAGTTTTTTCATTTATGGTTATTTAAGTTATAGTTATTTAAGTTATTGTTATTTAAGTTATAGTTATTTAAGTTATAGTTATTTAATTAATAGTTATTTAAGTTATAGTTATTTAAGTTATAGTTATTTAAGTTATAGTTATTTAAGTTATAGTTATTTAAGTTATAGTTATTTAAGTTATAGTTATTTAAGTTATAGTTATTTAATTAATAGTTATTTAAGTTATAGTTATTTAAGTTATAGTTATTTAAGTTATAGTTATTTAAGTTATAGTTATTTAAGTTATAGTTATTTAATTTATAGTTATTTAAGTTATAGTTATTTAAGTTATAGTTATTTAAGTTATAGTTATTTAAGTTATAGTTATTTAAGTTATAGTTATTTAAGTTATAGTTATTTAATTAATAGTTATTTAAGTTATAGTTATTTAAGTTATAGTTATTTAAGTTATAGTTATTTAAGTTATAGTTATTTAAGTTATAGTTATTTAATTTATAGTTATTTAAATTATAGTTATTTAAGTTATAGTTATTTAAGTTATAGTTATTTAAGTTATAGTTATTTAAATTATAGTTATTTAAGTTATAGTTAATTAAGTTATCGTTAGTTAAGTTATAGTTATTTAAGTTATAGTTATTAAATTATAGTTATTTAAGTTATAGTTATTTAAGTTATAGTTATTTAAGTTATAGTTATTTAAGTTATAGTTATTTAAGTTATAGTTATTTAAGTTATAGTTATTTAAGTTATAGTTATTTAATTAATAATTATTTAAGTTATAGTTATTTAAGTTATAGTTATTTAAGTTATAGTTATTTAAGTTATAGTTATTTAAGTTATAGTTATTTAATTTATAGTTATTTAAGTTATAGTTATTTAAGTTATAATTATTTAAGTTATAGTTATTTAAGTTATAGTTATTTAAGTTATAGTTATTTAAGTTATAGTTATTTAATTAATAGTTATTTAAGTTATAGTTATTTAAGTTATAGTTATTTAAGTTATAGTTATTTAAGTTATAGTTATTTAAGTTATAGTTATTTAAGTTATAGTTATTTAATTAATAGTTATTTAAGTTATAGTTATTTAAGTTATAGTTATTTAAGTTATAGTTATTTAAGTTATAGTTATTTAAGTTATAGTTATTTAATTTATAGTTATTTAATTTAAAGTTATTTAAGTTATAGTTATTTAAGTTATAGTTATTTAAGTTATAGTTATTTAAGTTATAGTTATTTAATTAATAGTAATTTAAGTTATAGTAATTTAAGTTTAGTTATTTAATTTATAGTTATTTAAGTTATAGTTATTTAAGTTATAGTTATTTAAGTTATAGTTATTTAAGTTATAGTTATTTAAGTTATAGTTATTTAATTTATAGTTATTTAATTTATAGTTATTTAAGTTATAGTTATTTAAGTTATAGTTATTTAAGTTATAGTTATTTAAGTTATAGTTATTTAAGTTATAGTTATTTAAGTTATAGTTATTTAATTTATAGTTTTTTCATTTATGGTTATTTAAGTTATAGTTATTTAAGTTATAGTTATTTAAGTTATAGTTATTTAAGTTATAGTTATTTAAGTTATAGTTATTTAATTAATAGTTATTTAAGTTATAGTTATTTAAGTTATAGTTATTTAAGTTATAGTTATTTAAGTTATAGTTATTTAAGTTATAGTTATTTAAGTTATAGTTATTTAAGTTATAGTTATTTAAGTTATAGTTATTTAATTAATAGTTATTTAAGTTATAGTTATTTAAGTTATAGTTATTTAAGTTATAGTTATTTAAGTTATAGTTATTTAATTTATAGTTATTTAATTTATAGTTATTTAATTTATAGTTATTTAATTTATAGTTATTTAATTTATAGTTATTATAGTTATTTAAATTATAGTTATTTAAGTTATAGTTAATTAAGTTATCGTTAGTTAAGTTATAGTTATTTAAGTTATAGTTATTAAATTATAGTTATTTAAGTTATAGTTATTTAAGTTATAGTTATTTAAGTTATAGTTATTTAAGTTATAGTTATTTAAGTTATAGTTATTTAAGTTATAGTTATTTTAGTTATAGTTATCTAATTAATAATTATTTAAGTTATAGTTATTTAAGTTATAGTTATTTAAGTTATAGTTATTTAAGTTATAGTTATTTAAGTTATAGTTATTTAAGTTATAGTTATTTAATTTATAGTTATTTAAGTTATAGTTATTTAAGTTATAATTATTTAAGTTATAGTTATTTAAGTTATAATTATTTAAATTATAGTTATATAAGTTATAGTTAATTAAGTTATCGTTATTTAAGTTATAGTTATTTAAGTTATAGTTATTTAAATTTTAGTTATATAAGTTATAGTTATTGAATTTATAGTTATTTAATTTATAGTTATTTAAGTTATAGTTATTTAAGTTATAGTTATTTAAGTTATAGTTATTTAAGTTATAGTTATTTAAGTTATAGTTATTTAATTTATAGTTATTTAAGTTATAGTTATTTAAGTTATAGTTATTTAAGTTATAGTTATTTAAGTTATAGTAATTTAAGTTATAGTTATTTATGTTATAGTTATTTAATTAAAAGTTATTTAAGTTATAGTTATTTAAGTTATAGTTATTTAAGTTATAGTTATTTAAGTTATAGTTATTTAAGTTATAGTTATTTAATTTATAGTTATTTAATTTATAGTTATTTAAGTTATAGTTATTTAAGTTATAGTTATTTAAGTTATAGTTATTTAAGTTATAGTTATTTAATTAATAGTAATTTAAGTTATAGTAATTTAAGTTTAGTTATTTAATTTATAGTTATTTAAGTTATAGTTATTTAATTAATAGTTATTTAAGTTATAGTTATTTAAGTTATAGTTATTTAAGTTATAGTTATTTAAGTTATAGTTATTTAATTTATAGTTATTTAATTTATAGTTATTTAAGTTATAGTTATTTAATTAATAGTAATTTAAGTTATAGTAATTTAAGTTTAGTTATTTAATTTATAGTTATTTAAGTTATAGTTAATTAAGTTATCGTTAGTTAAGTTATAGTTATTTAAGTTATAGTTATTAAATTATTGTTATTTAAGTTATAGTTATTTAATTTATAGTTTTTTCATTTATGGTTATTTAAGTTATAGTTATTTAAGTTATAGTTATTTAAGTTATAGTTATTTAAGTTATAGTTATTTAAGTTATAGTTATTTAAGTTATAGTTATTTAAGTTATAGTTATTTAAGTTATAGTTATTTAAGTTATAGTTATTTAAGTTATAGTTATTTAATTTATAGTTATTTAAGTTATAGTTATTTAAGTTATAGTTATTTAAGTTATAGTTATTTAAGTTATAGTTATTTAAGTTATAGTTATTTAAGTTATAGTTATTTAATTAATAGTTATTTAAGTTATAGTTATTTAAGTTATAGTTATTTAAGTTATAGTTATTTAAGTTATAGTTATTTAAGTTATAGTTATTTAATTAATAGTTATTTAAGTTATAGTTATTTAAGTTATAGTTATTTAAGTTATAGTTATTTAAGTTATAGTTATTAAATTATATTTATTTAAGTTATAGTTATTTAATTTATAGTTATTTAATTTATAGTTATTTAATTTATAGTTATTTAATTTATAGTTATTTAATTTATAGTTATTTAATTTATAGTTATTTAATTTATAGTTATTTAATTTATAGTTATTTAATTTATAGTTATTTAATTTATAGTTATTTAATTTATAGTTATTTAATTTATAGTTATTTAATTTATAGTTATTTAATTTATAGTTATTTAATTTATAGTTATTTAATTTATAGTTATTTAATTTATAGTTATTTAATTTATAGTTATTTAATTTATAGTTATTTAATTTATAGTTATTTAATTTATAGTTATTTAATTTATAGTTATTTAATTTATAGTTATTTAATTTATAGTTATTTAATTTATAGTTATTTAATTTATAGTTATTTAATTTATAGTTATTTAATTTATAGTTATTTAATTTATAGTTATTTAATTTATAGTTATTTAATTTATAGTTATTATAGTTATTTAAATTATAGTTATTTAAGTTATAGTTAATTAAGTTATCGTTAGTTAAGTTATAGTTATTTAAGTTATAGTTATTAAATTATAGTTATTTAAGTTATAGTTATTTAAGTTATAGTTATTTAAGTTATAGTTATTTAAGTTATAGTTATTTAAGTTATAGTTATTTAAGTTATAGTTATTTAATTAATAATTATTTAAGTTATAGTTATTTAAGTTATAGTTATTTAAGTTATAGTTATTTAAGTTATAGTTATTTAAGTTATAGTTATTTAATTTATAGTTATTTAAGTTATAGTTATTTAAGTTATAATTATTTAAGTTATAGTTATTTAAGTTATAGTTATTTAAGTTATAGTTATTTAAGTTATAGTTATTTAATTAATAGTTATTTAAGTTATAGTTATTTAAGTTATAGTTATTTAAGTTATAGTTATTTAAGTTATAGTTATTTAAGTTATAGTTATTTAAGTTATAGTTATTTAATTAATAGTTATTTAAGTTATAGTTATTTAAGTTATAGTTATTTAAGTTATAGTTATTTAAGTTATAGTTATTTAAGTTATAGTTATTTAAGTTATAGTTATTTAAGTTATAGTTATTTAAGTTATAGTTATTTAAGTTATAGTTATTTAAGTTATAGTTATTTAATTTATAGTTATTTAATTTAAAGTTATTTAAGTTATAGTTATTTAAGTTATAGTTATTTAAGTTATAGTTATTTAAGTTATAGTTATTTAATTAATAGTAATTTAAGTTATAGTAATTTAAGTTTAGTTATTTAATTTATAGTTATTTAAGTTATAGTTATTTAAGTTATAGTTATTTAAGTTATAGTTATTTAAGTTATAGTTATTTAAGTTATAGTTATTTAATTTATAGTTATTTAATTTATAGTTATTTAAGTTATAGTTATTTAAGTTATGTTATTTAAGTTATAGTTATTTAAGTTATAGTTATTTAAGTTATAGTTATTTAATTTATAGTTTTTTCATTTATGGTTATTTAAGTTATAGTTATTTAAGTTATAGTTATTTAAGTTATAGTTATTTAAGTTATAGTTATTTAATTAATAGTTATTTAAGTTATAGTTATTTAAGTTATAGTTATTTAAGTTATAGTTATTTAAGTTATAGTTATTTAAGTTATAGTTATTTAAGTTATAGTTATTTAAGTTATAGTTATTTAATTAATAGTTATTTAAGTTATAGTTATTTAAGTTATAGTTATTTAAGTTATAGTTATTTAAGTTATAGTTATTTAAGTTATAGTTATTTAATTTATAGTTATTTAAGTTATAGTTATTTAAGTTATAGTTATTTAAGTTATAGTTATTTAAGTTATAGTTATTTAAGTTATAGTTATTTAAGTTATAGTTATTTAATTAATAGTTATTTAAGTTATAGTTATTTAAGTTATAGTTATTTAAGTTATAGTTATTTAAGTTATAGTTATTTAAGTTATAGTTATTTAATTTATAGTTATTTAAATTATAGTTATTTAAGTTATAGTTATTTAAGTTATAGTTATTTAAGTTATAGTTATTTAAGTTATAGTTATTTAATTAATAGTAATTTAAGTTATAGTAATTTAAGTTTAGTTATTTAATTTATAGTTATTTAAGTTATAGTTAATTAAGTTATCGTTAGTTAAGTTATAGTTATTTAAGTTATAGTTATTTAAGTTATAGTTATTTAAGTTATAGTTATTTAAGTTATAGTTATTTAATTTATAGTTATTTAAGTTATAGTTATTTAAGTTATAGTTATTTAATTTATAGTTATTTAATTTATAGTTATTTAAGTTATAGTTATTTAAGTTATAGTTATTTAAGTTATAGTTATTTAAGTTATAGTTATTTAATTAATAGTAATTTAAGTTATAGTAATTTAAGTTTAGTTATTTAATTTATAGTTATTTAAGTTATAGTTATTTAAGTTATAGTTATTATATAATATTTATTTAAGTTATAGTTATTTAAGATATATTTATTTAATTTATAGTTATTATATTATAATTATTTAAGTTTTAGTTATTTAAGTTATAGTTATTATATTATAGCTATTTAAGTGATATTTATTTAAGTTATAGTTATTTAATTAATAGTTATTTAATTTATAGTTATTTAAGTTATAGTTATTTAAGTTATAGTTATTAAATTATATTTATTTAAGTTATAGTTATTTAATTTATAGTTATTTAATTTATAGTTATTTAATTTATAGTTATTTAATTTATAGTTATTTAATTTATAGTTATTTAATTTATAGTTATTTAATTTATAGTTATTTAATTTATAGTTATTTAATTTATAGTTATTTAATTTATAGTTATTTAATTTATAGTTATTTAATTTATAGTTATTTAATTTATAGTTATTTAATTTATAGTTATTTAATTTATAGTTATTTAATTTATAGTTATTTAATTTATAGTTATTTAATTTATAGTTATTTAATTTATAGTTATTTAATTTATAGTTATTTAATTTATAGTTATTTAATTTATAGTTATTTAATTTATAGTTATTTAATTTATAGTTATTTAATTTATAGTTATTATAGTTATTTAAATTATAGTTATTTAAGTTATAGTTAATTAAGTTATCGTTAGTTAAGTTATAGTTATTTAAGTTATAGTTATTAAATTATAGTTATTTAAGTTATAGTTATTTAAGTTATAGTTATTTAAGTTATAGTTATTTAAGTTATAGTTATTTAAGTTATAGTTATTTAAGTTATAGTTATTTAAGTTATAGTTATTTAAGTTATAGTTATTTAAGTTATAGTTATTTAAGTTATAGTTATTTAATTAATAATTATTTAAGTTATAGTTATTTAAGTTATAGTTATTTAAGTTATAGTTATTTAAGTTATAGTTATTTAAGTTATAGTTATTTAATTTATAGTTATTTAAGTTATAGTTATTTAAGTTATAATTATTTAAGTTATAGTTATTTAAGTTATAGTTATTTAAGTTATAGTTATTTAAGTTATAGTTATTTAATTAATAGTTATTTAAGTTATAGTTATTTAAGTTATAGTTATTTAAGTTATAGTTATTTAAGTTATAGTTATTTAAGTTATAGTTATTTAAGTTATAGTTATTTAATTAATAGTTATTTAAGTTATAGTTATTTAAGTTATAGTTATTTAAGTTATAGTTATTTAAGTTATAGTTATTTAAGTTATAGTTATTTAATTTATAGTTATTTAATTTAAAGTTATTTAAGTTATAGTTATTTAAGTTATAGTTATTTAAGTTATAGTTATTTAAGTTATAGTTATTTAATTAATAGTAATTTAAGTTATAGTAATTTAAGTTTAGTTATTTAATTTATAGTTATTTAAGTTATAGTTATTTAAGTTATAGTTATTTAAGTTATAGTTATTTAAGTTATAGTTATTTAAGTTATAGTTATTTAATTTATAGTTATTTAATTTATAGTTATTTAAGTTATAGTTATTTAAGTTATAGTTATTTAAGTTATAGTTATTTAAGTTATAGTTATTTAAGTTATAGTTATTTAAGTTATAGTTATTTAATTTATAGTTTTTTCATTTATGGTTATTTAAGTTATAGTTATTTAAGTTATAGTTATTTAAGTTATAGTTATTTAAGTTATAGTTATTTAAGTTATAGTTATTTAATTAATAGTTATTTAAGTTATAGTTATTTAAGTTATAGTTATTTAAGTTATAGTTATTTAAGTTATAGTTATTTAAGTTATAGTTATTTAAGTTATAGTTATTTAAGTTATAGTTATTTAAGTTATAGTTATTTAATTAATAGTTATTTAAGTTATAGTTATTTAAGTTATAGTTATTTAAGTTATAGTTATTTAAGTTATAGTTATTTAAGTTATAGTTATTTAATTTATAGTTATTTAATTTATAGTTATTTAATTTATAGTTATTTAATTTATAGTTATTTAATTTATAGTTATTATAGTTATTTAAATTATAGTTATTTAAGTTATAGTTAATTAAGTTATCGTTAGTTAAGTTATAGTTATTTAAGTTATAGTTATTAAATTATAGTTATTTAAGTTATAGTTATTTAAGTTATAGTTATTTAAGTTATAGTTATTTAAGTTATAGTTATTTAAGTTATAGTTATTTAAGTTATAGTTATTTTAGTTATAGTTATCTAATTAATAATTATTTAAGTTATAGTTATTTAAGTTATAGTTATTTAAGTTATAGTTATTTAAGTTATAGTTATTTAAGTTATAGTTATTTAATTTATAGTTATTTAAGTTATAGTTATTTAAGTTATAATTATTTAAGTTATAGTTATTTAAGTTATAGTTATTTAAGTTATAGTTAATTAATTTATAGTTATTTAAGTTATAGTTATTTAAGTTATAGTTATTTAAGTTATAGTTATTTAAGTTATAGTTATTTAAGTTATAGTTATTTAAGTTATAGTTATTTAAGTTATAGTTATTTAATTTATAGTTATTTAAGTTATAGTTATTTAAGTTATAGTTATTTAAGTTATAGTTATTTAAGTTATAGTTATTTAAGTTATAGTTATTTAAGTTATAGTTATTTAATTAATAGTTATTTAAGTTATAGTTATTTAAGTTATAGTTATTTAAGTTATAGTTATTTAAGTTATAGTTATTTAAGTTATAGTTATTTAATTAATAGTTATTTAAGTTATAGTTATTTAAGTTATAGTTATTTAAGTTATAGTTATTTAAGTTATAGTTATTTAAGTTATAGTTATTTAATTTATAGTTATTTAATTTATAGTTATTTAAGTTATAGTTATTTAAGTTATAGTTATTTAAGTTATAGTTATTTAAGTTATAGTTATTTAATTAATAGTAATTTAAGTTATAGTAATTTAAGTTTAGTTATTTAATTTATAGTTATTTAAGTTATAGTTATTTAAGTTATAGTTATTATATAATATTTATTTAAGTTATAGTTATTTAAGATATATTTATTTAATTTATAGTTATTATATTATAATTATTTAAGTTTTAGTTATTTAAGTTATAGTTATTATATTATAGCTATTTAAGTGATATTTATTTAAGTTATAGTTATTTAATAGTTATTTAATAGTTATTTAATTTATAGTTATTTAAGTTATAGTTATTTAAGTTATAGTTATTAAATTATATTTATTTAAGTTATAGTTATTTAATTTATAGTTATTTAATTTATAGTTATTTAATTTATAGTTATTTAATTTATAGTTATTTAATTTATAGTTATTTAATTTATAGTTATTTAATTTATAGTTATTTAATTTATAGTTATTTAATTTATAGTTATTTAATTTATAGTTATTTAATTTATAGTTATTTAATTTATAGTTATTTAATTTATAGTTATTTAATTTATAGTTATTTAATTTATAGTTATTTAATTTATAGTTATTTAATTTATAGTTATTTAATTTATAGTTATTTAATTTATAGTTATTTAATTTATAGTTATTTAATTTATAGTTATTTAATTTATAGTTATTTAATGTATAGTTATTTAATTTATAGTTATTTAATTTATAGTTATTTAATTTATAGTTATTTAATTTATAGTTATTTAATTTATAGTTATTATAGTTATTTAAATTATAGTTATTTAAATTATAGTTATTTAAGTTATAGTTAATTAAGTTATCGTTAGTTAAGTTATAGTTATTTAAGTTATAGTTATTAAATTATAGTTATTTAAGTTATAGTTATTTAAGTTATAGTTATTTAAGTTATAGTTATTTAAGTTATAGTTATTTAAGTTATAGTTATTTAATTAATAATTATTTAAGTTATAGTTATTTAAGTTATAGTTATTTAAGTTATAGTTATTTAAGTTATAGTTATTTAAGTTATAGTTATTTAATTTATAGTTATTTAAGTTATAGTTATTTAAGTTATAATTATTTAAGTTATAGTTATTTAAGTTATAGTTATTTAAGTTATAGTTATTTAAGTTATAGTTATTTAAGTTATAGTTATTTAATTTATAGTTATTTAATTTATAGTTATTTAATTTAAAGTTATTTAAGTTATAGTTATTTAAGTTATAGTTATTTAAGTTATAGTTATTTAATTAATAGTAATTTAAGTTATAGTAAT
Source organism: Osedax frankpressi (assembly GCA_964035775.1). Classification (NCBI taxonomy): domain Eukaryota; kingdom Metazoa; phylum Annelida; class Polychaeta; order Sabellida; family Siboglinidae; genus Osedax; species Osedax frankpressi. The sequence goes on along the minus strand of CAXIVS010000293.1, from coordinate 45,875 downwards.
TTAAGTTTAGTTATATAATTTATAGTTATTTAAGTTATAGTTATTTAAGTTATAGTTATTTAAGTTATAGTTATTTAAGTTATAGTTATTTAAGTTATAGTTATTTAATTTATAGTTATTTAATTTATAGTTATTTAAGTTATAGTTATTTAAGTTATAGTTATTTAAGTTATAGTTATTTAAGTTATAGTTATTTAAGTTATAGTTATTTAATTTATAGTTTTTTCATTTATGGTTATTTAAGTTATAGTTATTTAAGTTATAGTTATTTAAGTTATAGTTATTTAAGTTATAGTTATTTAATTAATAGTTATTTAAGTTATAGTTATTTAAGTTATAGTTATTTAAGTTATAGTTATTTAAGTTATAGTTATTTAAGTTATAGTTATTTAAGTTATAGTTATTTAAGTTATAGTTATTTAATTAATAGTTATTTAAGTTATAGTTATTTAAGTTATAGTTATTTAAGTTATAGTTATTTAAGTTATAGTTATTTAAGTTATAGTTATTTAATTTATAGTTATTTAAGTTATAGTTATTTAAGTTATAGTTATTTAAGTTATAGTTATTTAAGTTATAGTTATTTAAGTTATAGTTATTTAAGTTATAGTTATTTAATTAATAGTTATTTAAGTTATAGTTATTTAAGTTATAGTTATTTAAGTTATAGTTATTTAAGTTATAGTTATTTAAGTTATAGTTATTTAATTTATAGTTATTTAAATTATAGTTATTTAAGTTATAGTTATTTAAGTTATAGTTATTTAAGTTATAGTTATTTAAGTTATAGTTATTTAATTAATAGTAATTTAAGTTATAGTAATTTAAGTTTAGTTATTTAATTTATAGTTATTTAAGTTATAGTTAATTAAGTTATCGTTAGTTAAGTTATAGTTATTTAAGTTATAGTTATTTAAGTTATAGTTATTTAAGTTATAGTTATTTAAGTTATAGTTATTTAATTTATAGTTATTTAAGTTATAGTTATTTAAGTTATAGTTATTTAATTTATAGTTATTTAATTTATAGTTATTTAAGTTATAGTTATTTAAGTTATAGTTATTTAAGTTATAGTTATTTAAGTTATAGTTATTTAATTAATAGTAATTTAAGTTATAGTAATTTAAGTTTAGTTATTTAATTTATAGTTATTTAAGTTATAGTTATTTAAGTTATAGTTATTATATAATATTTATTTAAGTTATAGTTATTTAAGATATATTTATTTAATTTATAGTTATTATATTATAATTATTTAAGTTTTAGTTATTTAAGTTATAGTTATTATATTATAGCTATTTAAGTGATATTTATTTAAGTTATAGTTATTTAATTAATAGTTATTTAATTTATAGTTATTTAAGTTATAGTTATTTAAGTTATAGTTATTAAATTATATTTATTTAAGTTATAGTTATTTAATTTATAGTTATTTAATTTATAGTTATTTAATTTATAGTTATTTAATTTATAGTTATTTAATTTATAGTTATTTAATTTATAGTTATTTAATTTATAGTTATTTAATTTATAGTTATTTAATTTATAGTTATTTAATTTATAGTTATTTAATTTATAGTTATTTAATTTATAGTTATTTAATTTATAGTTATTTAATTTATAGTTATTTAATTTATAGTTATTTAATTTATAGTTATTTAATTTATAGTTATTTAATTTATAGTTATTTAATTTATAGTTATTTAATTTATAGTTATTTAATTTATAGTTATTTAATTTATAGTTATTTAATTTATAGTTATTTAATTTATAGTTATTTAATTTATAGTTATTTAATTTATAGTTATTTAATTTATAGTTATTTAATTTATAGTTATTTAATTTATAGTTATTTAATTTATAGTTATTTAATTTATAGTTATTTAATTTATAGTTATTTAATTTATAGTTATTTAATTTATAGTTATTTAATTTATAGTTATTTAATTTATAGTTATTTAATTTATAGTTATTATAGTTATTTAAATTATAGTTATTTAAGTTATAGTTAATTAAGTTATCGTTAGTTAAGTTATAGTTATTTAAGTTATAGTTATTAAATTATAGTTATTTAAGTTATAGTTATTTAAGTTATAGTTATTTAAGTTATAGTTATTTAAGTTATAGTTATTTAAGTTATAGTTATTTAAGTTATAGTTATTTAAGTTATAGTTATTTAATTAATAATTATTTAAGTTATAGTTATTTAAGTTATAGTTATTTAAGTTATAGTTATTTAAGTTATAGTTATTTAAGTTATAGTTATTTAATTTATAGTTATTTAAGTTATAGTTATTTAAGTTATAATTATTTAAGTTATAGTTATTTAAGTTATAGTTATTTAAGTTATAGTTATTTAAGTTATAGTTATTTAATTAATAGTTATTTAAGTTATAGTTATTTAAGTTATAGTTATTTAAGTTATAGTTATTTAAGTTATAGTTATTTAAGTTATAGTTATTTAAGTTATAGTTATTTAATTAATAGTTATTTAAGTTATAGTTATTTAAGTTATAGTTATTTAAGTTATAGTTATTTAAGTTATAGTTATTTAAGTTATAGTTATTTAATTTATAGTTATTTAATTTAAAGTTATTTAAGTTATAGTTATTTAAGTTATAGTTATTTAAGTTATAGTTATTTAAGTTATAGTTATTTAAGTTATAGTTATTTAATTAATAGTAATTTAAGTTATAGTAATTTAAGTTTAGTTATTTAATTTATAGTTATTTAAGTTATAGTTATTTAAGTTATAGTTATTTAAGTTATAGTTATTTAAGTTATAGTTATTTAAGTTATAGTTATTTAATTTATAGTTATTTAATTTATAGTTATTTAAGTTATAGTTATTTAAGTTATAGTTATTTAAGTTATAGTTATTTAAGTTATAGTTATTTAAGTTATAGTTATTTAATTTATAGTTTTTTCATTTATGGTTATTTAAGTTATAGTTATTTAAGTTATAGTTATTTAAGTTATAGTTATTTAAGTTATAGTTATTTAAGTTATAGTTATTTAATTAATAGTTATTTAAGTTATAGTTATTTAAGTTATAGTTATTTAAGTTATAGTTATTTAAGTTATAGTTATTTAAGTTATAGTTATTTAAGTTATAGTTATTTAAGTTATAGTTATTTAAGTTATAGTTATTTAATTAATAGTTATTTAAGTTATAGTTATTTAAGTTATAGTTATTTAAGTTATAGTTATTTAAGTTATAGTTATTTAAGTTATAGTTATTTAATTTATAGTTATTTAATTTATAGTTATTTAATTTATAGTTATTTAATTTATAGTTATTTAATTTATAGTTATTTAATTTATAGTTATTTAATTTATAGTTATTATAGTTATTTAAATTATAGTTATTTAAGTTATAGTTAATTAAGTTATCGTTAGTTAAGTTATAGTTATTTAAGTTATAGTTATTAAATTATAGTTATTTAAGTTATAGTTATTTAAGTTATAGTTATTTAAGTTATAGTTATTTAAGTTATAGTTATTTAAGTTATAGTTATTTAAGTTATAGTTATTTAAGTTATAGTTATTTAAGTTATAGTTATTTTAGTTATAGTTATTTAATTAATAATTATTTAAGTTATAGTTATTTAAGTTATAGTTATTTAAGTTATAGTTATTTAAGTTATAGTTATTTAAGTTATAGTTATTTAATTTATAGTTATTTAAGTTATAGTTATTTAAGTTATAATTATTTAAGTTATAGTTATTTAAGTTATAGTTATTTAAGTTATAGTTATTTAAGTTATAGTTATTTAATTAATAGTTATTTAAGTTATAGTTATTTAAGTTATAGTTATTTAAGTTATAGTTATTTAAGTTATAGTTATTTAAGTTATAGTTATTTAATTAATAGTTATTTAAGTTATAGTTATTTAAGTTATAGTTATTTAAGTTATAGTTATTTAAGTTATAGTTATTTAAGTTATAGTTAAGTAAGTTATCGTTAGTTAAGTTATAGTTATTTAAGTTATAGTTATTAAATTATAGTTATTTAAGTTATAGTTATTTAAGTTATAGTTATTTAAGTTATAGTTATTTAAGTTATAGTTATTTAAGTTATAGTTATTTAAGTTATAGTTATTTAATTAATAATTATTTAAGTTATAGTTATTTAAGTTATAGTTATTTAAGTTATAGTTATTTAAGTTATAGTTATTTAAGTTATAGTTATTTAATTTATAGTTATTTAAGTTATAGTTATTTAAGTTATAATTATTTAAGTTATAGTTATTTAAGTTATAGTTATTTAAGTTATAGTTATTTAAGTTATAGTTATTTAATTAATAGTTATTTAAGTTATAGTTATTTAAGTTATAGTTATTTAAGTTATAGTTATTTAAGTTATAGTTATTTAAGTTATAGTTATTTAATTAATAGTTATTTAAGTTATAGTTATTTAAGTTATAGTTATTTAAGTTATAGTTATTTAAGTTATAGTTATTTAAGTTATAGTTATTTAAGTTATAGTTATTTAAGTTATAGTTATTTAAGTTATAGTTATTTAAGTTATAGTTATTTAATTTATAGTTATTTAATTTAAAGTTATTTAAGTTATAGTTATTTAAGTTATAGTTATTTAAGTTATAGTTATTTAAGTTATAGTTATTTAATTAATAGTAATTTAAGTTATAGTAATTTAAGTTTAGTTATTTAATTTATAGTTATTTAAGTTATAGTTATTTAAGTTATAGTTATTTAAGTTATAGTTATTTAAGTTATAGTTATTTAAGTTATAGTTATTTAATTTATAGTTATTTAATTTATAGTTATTTAAGTTATAGTTATTTAAGTTATAGTTATTTAAGTTATAGTTATTTAAGTTATAGTTATTTAAGTTATAGTTATTTAATTTATAGTTTTTTCATTTATGGTTATTTAAGTTATAGTTATTTAAGTTATAGTTATTTAAGTTATAGTTATTTAAGTTATAGTTATTTAATTAATAGTTATTTAAGTTATAGTTATTTAAGTTATAGTTATTAATGTTATAGTTATTTAAGTTATAGTTATTTAAGTTATAGTTATTTAATTTATAGTTATTTAAATTATAGTTATTTAAGTTATAGTTATTTAAGTTATAGTTATTTAAGTTATAGTTATTTAAGTTATAGTTATTTAATTAATAGTAATTTAAGTTATAGTAATTTAAGTTTAGTTATTTAATTTATAGTTATTTAAGTTATAGTTAATTAAGTTATCGTTAGTTAAGTTATAGTTATTTAAGTTATAGTTATTTAAGTTATAGTTATTTAAGTTATAGTTATTTAAGTTATAGTTATTTAATTTATAGTTATTTAAGTTATAGTTATTATATAATATTTATTTAAGTTATAGTTATTTAAGATATATTTATTTAATTTATAGTTATTATATTATAATTATTTAAGTTTTAGTTATTTAAGTTATAGTTATTATATTATAGCTATTTAAGTGATATTTATTTAAGTTATAGTTATTTAATTAATAGTTATTTAATTTATAGTTATTTAAGTTATAGTTATTTAAGTTATAGTTATTAAATTATATTTATTTAAGTTATAGTTATTTAATTTATAGTTATTTAATTTATAGTTATTTAATTTATAGTTATTTAATTTATAGTTATTTAATTTATAGTTATTTAATTTATAGTTATTTAATTTATAGTTATTTAATTTATAGTTATTTAATTTATAGTTATTTAATTTATAGTTATTTAATTTATAGTTATTTAATTTATAGTTATTTAATTTATAGTTATTTAATTTATAGTTATTTAATTTATAGTTATTTAATTTATAGTTATTTAATTTATAGTTATTTAATTTATAGTTATTTAATTTATAGTTATTTAATTTATAGTTATTTAATTTATAGTTATTTAATTTATAGTTATTTAATTTATAGTTATTTAATTTATAGTTATTTAATTTATAGTTATTTAATTTATAGTTATTTAATTTATAGTTATTTAATTTATAGTTATTTAATTTATAGTTATTTAATTTATAGTTATTTAATTTATAGTTATTTAATTTATAGTTATTTAATTTATAGTTATTTAATTTATAGTTATTTAATTTATAGTTATTTAATTTATAGTTATTTAATTTATAGTTATTTAATTTATAGTTATTTAATTTATAGTTATTTAATTTATAGTTATTATAGTTATTTAAATTATAGTTATTTAAGTTATAGTTAATTAAGTTATCGTTAGTTAAGTTATAGTTATTTAAGTTATAGTTATTAAATTATAGTTATTTAAGTTATAGTTATTTAAGTTATAGTTATTTAAGTTATAGTTAATTAAGTTATCGTTAGTTAAGTTATAGTTATTTAAGTTATAGTTATTAAATTATAGTTATTTAAGTTATAGTTATTTAAGTTATAGTTATTTAAGTTATAGTTATTTAAGTTATAGTTATTTAAGTTATAGTTATTTAAGTTATAGTTATTTAAGTTATAGTTATTTAATTAATAATTATTTAAGTTATAGTTATTTAAGTTATAGTTATTTAAGTTATAGTTATTTAAGTTATAGTTATTTAAGTTATAGTTATTTAAGTTATAGTTATTTTAGTTATAGTTATTTAATTAATAATTATTTAAGTTATAGTTATTTAAGTTATAGTTATTTAAGTTATAGTTATTTAAGTTATAGTTATTTAAGTTATAGTTATTTAATTTATAGTTATTTAAGTTATAGTTATTTAAGTTATAATTATTTAAGTTATAGTTATTTAAGTTATAGTTATTTAAGTTATAGTTATTTAAGTTATAGTTATTTAATTAATAGTTATTTAAGTTATAGTTATTTAAGTTATAGTTATTTAAGTTATAGTTATTTAAGTTATAGTTATTTAAGTTATAGTTATTTAATTAATAGTTATTTAAGTTATAGTTATTTAAGTTATAGTTATTTAAGTTATAGTTATTTAAGTTATAGTTATTTAAGTTATAGTTAAGTAAGTTATCGTTAGTTAAGTTATAGTTATTTAAGTTATAGTTATTAAATTATAGTTATTTAAGTTATAGTTATTTAAGTTATAGTTATTTAAGTTATAGTTATTTAAGTTATAGTTATTTAAGTTATAGTTATTTAAGTTATAGTTATTTAATTAATAATTATTTAAGTTATAGTTATTTAAGTTATAGTTATTTAAGTTATAGTTATTTAAGTTATAGTTATTTAAGTTATAGTTATTTAATTTATAGTTATTTAAGTTATAGTTATTTAAGTTATAATTATTTAAGTTATAGTTATTTAAGTTATAGTTATTTAAGTTATAGTTATTTAAGTTATAGTTATTTAATTAATAGTTATTTAAGTTATAGTTATTTAAGTTATAGTTATTTAAGTTATAGTTATTTAAGTTATAGTTATTTAAGTTATAGTTATTTAATTAATAGTTATTTAAGTTATAGTTATTTAAGTTATAGTTATTTAAGTTATAGTTATTTAAGTTATAGTTATTTAAGTTATAGTTATTTAAGTTATAGTTATTTAAGTTATAGTTATTTAAGTTATAGTTATTTAAGTTATAGTTATTTAATTTATAGTTATTTAATTTAAAGTTATTTAAGTTATAGTTATTTAAGTTATAGTTATTTAAGTTATAGTTATTTAAGTTATAGTTATTTAATTAATAGTAATTTAAGTTATAGTAATTTAAGTTTAGTTATTTAATTTATAGTTATTTAAGTTATAGTTATTTAAGTTATAGTTATTTAAGTTATAGTTATTTAAGTTATAGTTATTTAAGTTATAGTTATTTAATTTATAGTTATTTAATTTATAGTTATTTAAGTTATAGTTATTTAAGTTATAGTTATTTAAGTTATAGTTATTTAAGTTATAGTTATTTAAGTTATAGTTATTTAATTTATAGTTTTTTCATTTATGGTTATTTAAGTTATAGTTATTTAAGTTATAGTTATTTAAGTTATAGTTATTTAAGTTATAGTTATTTAATTAATAGTTATTTAAGTTATAGTTATTTAAGTTATAGTTATTTAAGTTATAGTTATTTAAGTTATAGTTATTTAAGTTATAGTTATTTAATTTATAGTTATTTAAATTATAGTTATTTAAGTTATAGTTATTTAAGTTATAGTTATTTAAGTTATAGTTATTTAAGTTATAGTTATTTAATTAATAGTAATTTAAGTTATAGTAATTTAAGTTTAGTTATTTAATTTATAGTTATTTAAGTTATAGTTAATTAAGTTATCGTTAGTTAAGTTATAGTTATTTAAGTTATAGTTATTTAAGTTATAGTTATTTAAGTTATAGTTATTTAAGTTATAGTTATTTAATTTATAGTTATTTAAGTTATAGTTATTATATAATATTTATTTAAGTTATAGTTATTTAAGATATATTTATTTAATTTATAGTTATTATATTATAATTATTTAAGTTTTAGTTATTTAAGTTATAGTTATTATATTATAGCTATTTAAGTGATATTTATTTAAGTTATAGTTATTTAATTAATAGTTATTTAATTTATAGTTATTTAAGTTATAGTTATTTAAGTTATAGTTATTAAATTATATTTATTTAAGTTATAGTTATTTAATTTATAGTTATTTAATTTATAGTTATTTAATTTATAGTTATTTAATTTATAGTTATTTAATTTATAGTTATTTAATTTATAGTTATTTAATTTATAGTTATTTAATTTATAGTTATTTAATTTATAGTTATTTAATTTATAGTTATTTAATTTATAGTTATTTAATTTATAGTTATTTAATTTATAGTTATTTAATTTATAGTTATTTAATTTATAGTTATTTAATTTATAGTTATTTAATTTATAGTTATTTAATTTATAGTTATTTAATTTATAGTTATTTAATTTATAGTTATTTAATTTATAGTTATTTAATTTATAGTTATTTAATTTATAGTTATTTAATTTATAGTTATTTAATTTATAGTTATTTAATTTATAGTTATTTAATTTATAGTTATTTAATTTATAGTTATTTAATTTATAGTTATTTAATTTATAGTTATTTAATTTATAGTTATTTAATTTATAGTTATTTAATTTATAGTTATTTAATTTATAGTTATTTAATTTATAGTTATTATAGTTATTTAAATTATAGTTATTTAAGTTATAGTTAATTAAGTTATCGTTAGTTAAGTTATAGTTATTTAAGTTATAGTTATTAAATTATAGTTATTTAAGTTATAGTTATTTAAGTTATAGTTATTTAAGTTATAGTTAATTAAGTTATCGTTAGTTAAGTTATAGTTATTTAAGTTATAGTTATTAAATTATAGTTATTTAAGTTATAGTTATTTAAGTTATAGTTATTTAAGTTATAGTTATTTAAGTTATAGTTATTTAAGTTATAGTTATTTAAGTTATAGTTATTTAAGTTATAGTTATTTAATTAATAATTATTTAAGTTATAGTTATTTAAGTTATAGTTATTTAAGTTATAGTTATTTAAGTTATAGTTATTTAAGTTATAGTTATTTAATTTATAGTTATTTAAATTATAGTTATTTAAGTTATAATTATTTAAGTTATAGTTATTTAAGTTATAGTTATTTAAGTTATAGTTATTTAAGTTATAGTTATTTAATTAATAGTTATTTAAGTTATAGTTATTTAAGTTATAGTTATTTAAGTTATAGTTATTTAAGTTATAGTTATTTAAGTTATAGTTATTTAAGTTATAGTTATTTAAGTTATAGTTATTTAATTAATAGTTATTTAAGTTATAGTTATTTAAGTTATAGTTATTTAAGTTATAGTTATTTAAGTTATAGTTATTTAAGTTATAGTTATTTAATTTATAGTTATTTAATTTAAAGTTATTTAAGTTATAGTTATTTAAGTTATAGTTATTTAAGTTATAGTTATTTAAGTTATAGTTATTTAATTAATAGTAATTTAAGTTATAGTAATTTAAGTTTAGTTATTTAATTTATAGTTATTTAAGTTATAGTTATTTAAGTTATAGTTATTTAAGTTATAGTTATTTAAGTTATAGTTATTTAAGTTATAGTTATTTAATTTATAGTTATTTAATTTATAGTTATTTAAGTTATAGTTATTTAAGTTATAGTTATTTAAGTTATAGTTATTTAAGTTATAGTTATTTAAGTTATAGTTATTTAATTTATAGTTTTTTCATTTATGGTTATTTAAGTTATAGTTATTTAAGTTATAGTTATTTAAGTTATAGTTATATAAGTTATAGTTATTTAAGTTATAGTTATTTAATTAATAGTTATTTAAGTTATAGTTATTTAAGTTATAGTTATTTAAGTTATAGTTATTTAAGTTATAGTTATTTAAGTTATAGTTATTTAAGTTATAGTTATTTAAGTTATAGTTATTTAAGTTATAGTTATTTAATTAATAGTTATTTAAGTTATAGTTATTTAAGTTATAGTTATTTAAGTTATAGTTATTTAAGTTATAGTTATTTAAGTTATAGTTATTTAATTTATAGTTATTTAATTTATAGTTATTTAATTTATAGTTATTTAATTTATAGTTATTTAATTTATAGTTATTATAGTTATTTAAATTATAGTTATTTAAGTTATAGTTAATTAAGTTATCGTTAGTTAAGTTATAGTTATTTAAGTTATAGTTATTAAATTATAGTTATTTAAGTTATAGTTATTTAAGTTATAGTTATTTAAGTTATAGTTATTTAAGTTATAGTTATTTAAGTTATAGTTATTTAAGTTATAGTTATTTAAGTTATAGTTATTTAAGTTATAGTTATTTAAGTTATAGTTATTTAAGTTATAGTTATTTAATTAATAATTATTTAAGTTATAGTTATTTAAGTTATAGTTATTTAAGTTATAGTTATTTAAGTTATAGTTATTTAAGTTATAGTTATTTAATTTATAGTTATTTAAGTTATAGTTATTTAAGTTATAATTATTTAAGTTATAGTTATTTAAGTTATAGTTATTTAAGTTATAGTTATTTAAGTTATAGTTATTTAATTAATAGTTATTTAAGTTATAGTTATTTAAGTTATAGTTATTTAAGTTATAGTTATTTAAGTTATAGTTATTTAAGTTATAGTTATTTAATTAATAGTTATTTAAGTTATAGTTATTTAAGTTATAGTTATTTAAGTTATAGTTATTTAAGTTATAGTTATTTAAGTTATAGTTATTTAATTTATAGTTATTTAATTTAAAGTTATTTAAGTTATAGTTATTTAAGTTATAGTTATTTAAGTTATAGTTATTTAAGTTATAGTTATTTAATTAATAGTAATTTAAGTTATAGTAATTTAAGTTTAGTTATTTAATTTATAGTTATTTAAGTTATAGTTATTTAAGTTATAGTTATTTAAGTTATAGTTATTTAAGTTATAGTTATTTAATTTATAGTTATTTAATTTATAGTTATTTAAGTTATAGTTATTTAAGTTATAGTTATTTAAGTTATAGTTATTTAAGTTATAGTTATTTAAGTTATAGTTATTTAATTTATAGTTTTTTCATTTATGGTTATTTAAGTTATAGTTATTTAAGTTATAGTTATTTAAGTTATAGTTATTTAAGTTATAGTTATTTAAGTTATAGTTATTTAAGTTATAGTTATTTAATTAATAGTTATTTAAGTTATAGTTATTTAAGTTATAGTTATTTAAGTTATAGTTATTTAAGTTATAGTTATTTAAGTTATAGTTATTTAAGTTATAGTTATTTAAGTTATAGTTATTTAAGTTATAGTTATTTAATTAATAGTTATTTAAGTTATAGTTATTTAAGTTATAGTTATTTAAGTTATAGTTATTTAAGTTATAGTTATTTAAGTTATAGTTATTTAATTTATAGTTATTTAAGTTATAGTTATTTAAGTTATAGTTATTTAAGTTATAGTTATTTAAGTTATAGTTATTTAAGTTATAGTTATTTAAGTTATAGTTATTTAATTAATAGTTATTTAAGTTATAGTTATTTAAGTTATAGTTATTTAAGTTATAGTTATTTAAGTTATAGTTATTTAAGTTATAGTTATTTAATTTATAGTTATTTAAATTATAGTTATTTAAGTTATAGTTATTTAAGTTATAGTTATTTAAGTTATAGTTATTTAAGTTATAGTTATTTAATTAATAGTAATTTAAGTTATAGTAATTTAAGTTTAGTTATTTAATTTATAGTTATTTAATTTATAGTTATTTAATTTATAGTTATTTAAGTTATAGTTATTTAAGTTATAGTTATTTAAGTTATAGTTATTTAAGTTATAGTTATTTAAGTTATAGTTATTTAATTTATAGTTTTTTCATTTATGGTTATTTAAGTTATAGTTATTTAAGTTATAGTTATTTAAGTTATAGTTATTTAAGTTATAGTTATTTAAGTTATAGTTATTTAAGTTATAGTTATTTAATTAATAGTTATTTAAGTTATAGTTATTTAAGTTATAGTTATTTAAGTTATAGTTATTTAAGTTATAGTTATTTAAGTTATAGTTATTTAAGTTATAGTTATTTAAGTTATAGTTATTTAAGTTATAGTTATTTAATTAATAGTTATTTAAGTTATAGTTATTTAAGTTATAGTTATTTAAGTTATAGTTATTTAAGTTATAGTTATTTAAGTTATAGTTATTTAATTTATAGTTATTTAAGTTATAGTTATTTAAGTTATAGTTATTTAAGTTATAGTTATTTAAGTTATAGTTATTTAAGTTATAGTTATTTAAGTTATAGTTATTTAATTAATAGTTATTTAAGTTATAGTTATTTAAGTTATAGTTATTTAAGTTATAGTTATTTAAGTTATAGTTATTTAAGTTATAGTTATTTAATTTATAGTTATTTAAATTATAGTTATTTAAGTTATAGTTATTTAAGTTATAGTTATTTAAGTTATAGTTATTTAAGTTATAGTTATTTAATTAATAGTAATTTAAGTTATAGTAATTTAAGTTTAGTTATTTAATTTATAGTTATTTAAGTTATAGTTAATTAAGTTATCGTTAGTTAAGTTATAGTTATTTAAGTTATAGTTATTAAATTATAGTTATTTAAGTTATAGTTATTTAATTTATAGTTTTTTCATTTATGGTTATTTAAGTTATAGTTATTTAAGTTATAGTTATTTAAGTTATAGTTATTTAATTAATAGTTATTTAAGTTATAGTTATTTAAGTTATAGTTATTTAAGTTATAGTTATTTAAGTTATAGTTATTTAAGTTATAGTTATTTAATTTATAGTTATTTAATTTATAGTTATTTAAGTTATAGTTATTTAAGTTATAGTTATTTAAGTTATAGTTATTTAATTAATAGTAATTTAAGTTATAGTAATTTAAGTATAGTTATTTAATTTATAGTTATTTAAGTTATAGTTATTTAAGTTATAGTTATTATATAATATTTATTTAAGTTATAGTTATTTAAGATATATTTATTTAATTTATAGTTATTATATTATAATTAATTAAGTTTTAGTTATTTAAGTTATAGTTATTTAATTTATAGTTATTTAATTTATAGTTATTTAATTTATAGTTATTTAATTTATAGTTATTTAATTTATAGTTATTTAATTTATAGTTATTTAATTTATAGTTATTTAATTTATAGTTATTTAATTTATAGTTATTTAATTTATAGTTATTTAATTTATAGTTATTTAATTTATAGTTATTTAATTTATAGTTATTTAATTTATAGTTATTTAATTTATAGTTATTTAATTTATAGTTATTTAATTTATAGTTATTTAATTTATAGTTATTTAATTTATAGTTATTATAGTTATTTAAGTTATAGTTATTTAAGTTATAGTTATTTAAGTTATAGTTATTTAAGTTATAGTTATTTAAGTTATAGTTATTTAAGTTATAGTTATTTAAGTTATAGTTATTTAAGTTATAGTTATTTAAGTTATAGTTATTTAAGTTATAGTTATTTAAGTTATAGTTATTTAAGTTATAGTTATTTAAGTTATAGTTATTTAAGTTATAATTATTTAAGTTATAGTTATTTAAGTTATAGTTATTTAATTAATAGTTATTTAAGTTATAGTTATTTAAGTTATAGTTATTTAAGTTATAGTTATTTAAGTTATAGTTATTTAAGTTATAGTTATTTAAGTTATAGTTATTTAATTTATAGTTATTTAAGTTATAGTTATTTAAGTTATAATTATTTAAGTTATAGTTATTTAAGTTATAGTTATTTAAGTTATAGTTATTTAAGTTATAGTTATTTAATTAATAGTTATTTAAGTTATAGTTGTTTAAGTTATAGTTATTTAAGTTATAGTTATTTAAGTTATAGTTATTTAAGTTATAGTTATTTAATTAATAGTTATTTAAGTTATAGTTATTTAAGTTATAGTTATTTAAGTTATAGTTATTTAAGTTATAGTTATTTAAGTTATAGTTATTTAAGTTATAGTTATTTAATTTATAGTTATTTAATTTAAAGTTATTTAAGTTATAGTTATTTAAGTTATAGTTATTTAAGTTATAGTTATTTAATTAATAGTAATTTAAGTTATAGTAATTTAAGTTTAGTTATTTAATTTATAGTTATTTAAGTTATAGTTATTTAAGTTATAGTTATTTAAGTTATAGTTATTTAAGTTATAGTTATTTAAGTTATAGTTATTTAATTAATAGTTATTTAAGTTATAGTTATTTAAGTTATAGTTATTTAAGTTATAGTTATTTAAGTTATAGTTATTTAATTTATAGTTATTTAAGTTATAGTTATTTAAGTTATAATTATTTAAGTTATAGTTATTTAAGTTATAGTTATTTAAGTTATAGTTATTTAAGTTATAGTTATTTAATTAATAGTTATTTAAGTTATAGTTATTTAAGTTATAGTTATTTAAGTTATAGTTATTTAAGTTATAGTTATTTAAGTTATAGTTATTTAAGTTATAGTTATTTAATTAATAGTTATTTAAGTTATAGTTATTTAAGTTATAGTTATTTAAGTTATAGTTATTTAAGTTATAGTTATTTAAGTTATAGTTATTTAAGTTATAGTTATTTAATTTATAGTTATTTAATTTAAAGTTATTTAAGTTATAGTTATTTAAGTTATAGTTATTTAAGTTATAGTTATTTAAGTTATAGTTATTTAATTAATAGTAATTTAAGTTATAGTAATTTAAGTTTAGTTATTTAATTTATAGTTATTTAAGTTATAGTTATTTAAGTTATAGTTATTTAAGTTATAGTTATTTAAGTTATAGTTATTTAAGTTATAGTTATTTAAGTTATAGTTATTTAATTTATAGTTATTTAATTTATAGTTATTTAATTTATAGTTATTATAGTTATTTAAATTATAGTTATTTAAGTTATAGTTATTTAAGTTATAGTTATTTAAGTTATAGTTATTTAAGTTATAGTTATTTAAGTTATAGTTATTTAAGTTATAGTTATTTAAGTTATAGTTATTTAATTAATAGTTATTTAAGTTATAGTTATTTAAGTTATAGTTATTTAAGTTATAGTTATTTAAGTTATAGTTATTTAAGTTATAGTTATTTAATTTATAGTTATTTAATTTATAGTTATTTAAGTTATAGTTATTTAAGTTATAGTTATTTAAGTTATAGTTATTTAAGTTATAGTTATTTAATTAATAGTAATTTAAGTTATATTAATTTAAGTTTAGTTATTTAATTTATAGTTATTTAAGTTATAGTTAATTAAGTTATCGTTAGTTAAGTTATAGTTATTTAAGTTATAGTTATTAAATTATAGTTATTTAAGTTATAGTTATTTAATTTATAGTTTTTTCATTTATGGTTATTTAAGTTATAGTTATTTAAGTTATAGTTATTTAAGTTATAGTTATTTAAGTTATAGTTATTTAAGTTATAGTTATTTAAGTTATAGTTATTTAAGTTATAGTTATTTAAGTTATAGTTATTTAAGTTATAGTTATTTAAGTTATAGTTATTTAAGTTATAGTTAATTAATTTATAGTTATTTAAGTTATAGTTATTTAAGTTATAGTTATTATATAATATTTATTTAAGTTATAGTTATTTAAGATATATTTATTTAATTTATAGTTATTATATTATAATTATTTAAGTTTTAGTTATTTAAGTTATAGTTATTATATTATAGCTATTTAAGTGATATTTATTTAAGTTATAGTTATTTAATTAATAGTTATTTAATTTATAGTTATTTAAGTTATAGTTATTTAAGTTATAGTTATTAAATTATATTTATTTAAGTTATAGTTATTTAATTTATAGTTATTTAATTTATAGTTATTTAATTTATAGTTATTTAATTTATAGTTATTTAATTTATAGTTATTTAATTTATAGTTATTTAATTTATAGTTATTTAATTTATAGTTATTTAATTTATAGTTATTTAATTTATAGTTATTTAATTTATAGTTATTTAATTTATAGTTATTTAATTTATAGTTATTTAATTTATAGTTATTTAATTTATAGTTATTTAATTTATAGTTATTTAATTTATAGTTATTTAATTTATAGTTATTTAATTTATAGTTATTTAATTTATAGTTATTTAATTTATAGTTATTTAATTTATAGTTATTTAATTTATAGTTATTTAATTTATAGTTATTTAATTTATAGTTATTTAATTTATAGTTATTATAGTTATTTAAATTATAGTTATTTAAGTTATAGTTAATTAAGTTATCGTTAGTTAAGTTATAGTTATTTAAGTTATAGTTATTAAATTATAGTTATTTAAGTTATAGTTATTTAAGTTATAGTTATTTAAGTTATAGTTATTTAAGTTATAGTTATTTAAGTTATAGTTATTTAAGTTATAGTTATTTAAGTTATAGTTATTTAAGTTATAGTTATTTAAGTTATAGTTATTTAAGTTATAGTTATTTAATTAATAATTATTTAAGTTATAGTTATTTAAGTTATAGTTATTTAAGTTATAGTTATTTAAGTTATAGTTATTTAAGTTATAGTTATTTAATTTATAGTTATTTAAGTTATAGTTATTTAAGTTATAATTATTTAAGTTATAGTTATTTAAGTTATAGTTATTTAAGTTATAGTTATTTAAGTTATAGTTATTTAATTAATAGTTATTTAAGTTATAGTTATTTAAGTTATAGTTATTTAAGTTATAGTTATTTAAGTTATAGTTATTTAAGTTATAGTTATTTAAGTTATAGTTATTTAATTAATAGTTATTTAAGTTATAGTTATTTAAGTTATAGTTATTTAAGTTATAGTTATTTAAGTTATAGTTATTTAAGTTATAGTTATTTAATTTATAGTTATTTAATTTAAAGTTATTTAAGTTATAGTTATTTAAGTTATAGTTATTTAAGTTATAGTTATTTAAGTTATAGTTATTTAATTAATAGTAATTTAAGTTATAGTAATTTAAGTTTAGTTATTTAATTTATAGTTATTTAAGTTATAGTTATTTAAGTTATAGTTATTTAAGTTATAGTTATTTAAGTTATAGTTATTTAAGTTATAGTTATTTAATTTATAGTTATTTAATTTATAGTTATTTAAGTTATAGTTATTTAAGTTATAGTTATTTAAGTTATAGTTATTTAAGTTATAGTTATTTAAGTTATAGTTATTTAAGTTATAGTTATTTAATTTATAGTTTTTTCATTTATGGTTATTTAAGTTATAGTTATTTAAGTTATAGTTATTTAAGTTATAGTTATTTAAGTTATAGTTATTTAAGTTATAGTTATTTAATTAATAGTTATTTAAGTTATAGTTATTTAAGTTATAGTTATTTAAGTTATAGTTATTTAAGTTATAGTTATTTAAGTTATAGTTATTTAAGTTATAGTTATTTAAGTTATAGTTATTTAAGTTATAGTTATTTAATTAATAGTTATTTAAGTTATAGTTATTTAAGTTATAGTTATTTAAGTTATAGTTATTTAAGTTATAGTTATTTAAGTTATAGTTATTTAATTTATAGTTATTTAATTTATAGTTATTTAATTTATAGTTATTTAATTTATAGTTATTTAATTTATAGTTATTATAGTTATTTAAATTATAGTTATTTAAGTTATAGTTAATTAAGTTATCGTTAGTTAAGTTATAGTTATTTAAGTTATAGTTATTAAATTATAGTTATTTAAGTTATAGTTATTTAAGTTATAGTTATTTAAGTTATAGTTATTTAAGTTATAGTTATTTAAGTTATAGTTATTTAAGTTATAGTTATTTTAGTTATAGTTATCTAATTAATAATTATTTAAGTTATAGTTATTTAAGTTATAGTTATTTAAGTTATAGTTATTTAAGTTATAGTTATTTAAGTTATAGTTATTTAATTTATAGTTATTTAAGTTATAGTTATTTAAGTTATAATTATTTAAGTTATAGTTATTTAAGTTATAGTTATTTAAGTTATAGTTAATTAATTTATAGTTATTTAAGTTATAGTTATTTAAGTTATAGTTATTTAAGTTATAGTTATTTAAGTTATAGTTATTTAAGTTATAGTTATTTAATTTATAGTTATTTAAGTTATAGTTATTTAAGTTATAGTTATTTAAGTTATAGTTATTTAAGTTATAGTTATTTAAGTTATAGTTATTTAAGTTATAGTTATTTAATTAATAGTTATTTAAGTTATAGTTATTTAAGTTATAGTTATTTAAGTTATAGTTATTTAAGTTATAGTTATTTAAGTTATAGTTATTTAATTAATAGTTATTTAAGTTATAGTTATTTAAGTTATAGTTATTTAAGTTATAGTTATTTAAGTTATAGTTATTTAAGTTATAGTTATTTAATTTATAGTTATTTAATTTATAGTTATTTAAGTTATAGTTATTTAAGTTATAGTTATTTAAGTTATAGTTATTTAAGTTATAGTTATTTAATTAATAGTAATTTAAGTTATAGTAATTTAAGTTTAGTTATTTAATTTATAGTTATTTAAGTTATAGTTATTTAAGTTATAGTTATTATATAATATTTATTTAAGTTATAGTTATTTAAGATATATTTATTTAATTTATAGTTATTATATTATAATTATTTAAGTTTTAGTTATTTAAGTTATAGTTATTATATTATAGCTATTTAAGTGATATTTATTTAAGTTATAGTTATTTAATAGTTATTTAATAGTTATTTAATTTATAGTTATTTAAGTTATAGTTATTTAAGTTATAGTTATTAAATTATATTTATTTAAGTTATAGTTATTTAATTTATAGTTATTTAATTTATAGTTATTTAATTTATAGTTATTTAATTTATAGTTATTTAATTTATAGTTATTTAATTTATAGTTATTTAATTTATAGTTATTTAATTTATAGTTATTTAATTTATAGTTATTTAATTTATAGTTATTTAATTTATAGTTATTTAATTTATAGTTATTTAATTTATAGTTATTTAATTTATAGTTATTTAATTTATAGTTATTTAATTTATAGTTATTTAATTTATAGTTATTTAATTTATAGTTATTTAATTTATAGTTATTTAATTTATAGTTATTTAATTTATAGTTATTTAATTTATAGTTATTTAATTTATAGTTATTTAATTTATAGTTATTTAATTTATAGTTATTTAATTTATAGTTATTATAGTTATTTAAATTATAGTTATTTAAGTTATAGTTAATTAAGTTATCGTTAGTTAAGTTATAGTTATTTAAGTTATAGTTATTAAATTATAGTTATTTAAGTTATAGTTATTTAAGTTATAGTTATTTAAGTTATAGTTATTTAAGTTATAGTTATTTAAGTTATAGTTATTTAAGTTATAGTTATTTAATTAATAATTATTTAAGTTATAGTTATTTAAGTTATAGTTATTTAAGTTATAGTTATTTAAGTTATAGTTATTTAAGTTATAGTTATTTAATTTATAGTTATTTAAGTTATAGTTATTTAAGTTATAATTATTTAAGTTATAGTTATTTAAGTTATAGTTATTTAAGTTATAGTTATTTAAGTTATAGTTATTTAAGTTATAGTTATTTAATTTATAGTTATTTAATTTATAGTTATTTAATTTAAAGTTATTTAAGTTATAGTTATTTAAGTTATAGTTATTTAAGTTATAGTTATTTAATTAATAGTAATTTAAGTTATAGTAATTTAAGTTTAGTTATATAATTTATAGTTATTTAAGTTATAGTTATTTAAGTTATAGTTATTTAAGTTATAGTTATTTAAGTTATAGTTATTTAAGTTATAGTTATTTAATTTATAGTTATTTAATTTATAGTTATTTAAGTTATAGTTATTTAAGTTATAGTTATTTAAGTTATAGTTATTTAAGTTATAGTTATTTAAGTTATAGTTATTTAATTTATAGTTTTTTCATTTATGGTTATTTAAGTTATAGTTATTTAAGTTATAGTTATTTAAGTTATAGTTATTTAAGTTATAGTTATTTAATTAATAGTTATTTAAGTTATAGTTATTTAAGTTATAGTTATTTAAGTTATAGTTATTTAAGTTATAGTTATTTAAGTTATAGTTATTTAAGTTATAGTTATTTAAGTTATAGTTATTTAAGTTATAGTTATTTAATTAATAGTTATTTAAGTTATAGTTATTTAAGTTATAGTTATTTAAGTTATAGTTATTTAAGTTATAGTTATTTAAGTTATAGTTATTTAATTTATAGTTATTTAAGTTATAGTTATTTAAGTTATAGTTATTTAAGTTATAGTTATTTAAGTTATAGTTATTTAAGTTATAGTTATTTAAGTTATAGTTATTTAATTAATAGTTATTTAAGTTATAGATATTTAAGTTATAGTTATTTAAGTTATAGTTATTTAAGTTATAGTTATTTAAGTTATAGTTATTTAAGTTATAGTTATTTAAGTTATAGTTATTTAATTTATAGTTATTTAAATTATAGTTATTTAAGTTATAGTTATTTAAGTTATAGTTATTTAAGTTATAGTTATTTAAGTTATAGTTATTTAATTAATAGTAATTTAAGTTATAGTAATTTAAGTTTAGTTATTTAATTTATAGTTATTTAAGTTATAGTTAATTAAGTTATCGTTAGTTAAGTTATAGTTATTTAAGTTATAGTTATTTAAGTTATAGTTATTTAAGTTATAGTTATTTAAGTTATAGTTATTTAATTTATAGTTATTTAAGTTATAGTTATTTAAGTTATAGTTATTTAATTTATAGTTATTTAATTTATAGTTATTTAAGTTATAGTTATTTAAGTTATAGTTATTTAAGTTATAGTTATTTAAGTTATAGTTATTTAATTAATAGTAATTTAAGTTATAGTAATTTAAGTTTAGTTATTTAATTTATAGTTATTTAAGTTATAGTTATTTAAGTTATAGTTATTATATAATATTTATTTAAGTTATAGTTATTTAAGATATATTTATTTAATTTATAGTTATTATATTATAATTATTTAAGTTTTAGTTATTTAAGTTATAGTTATTATATTATAGCTATTTAAGTGATATTTATTTAAGTTATAGTTATTTAATTAATAGTTATTTAATTTATAGTTATTTAAGTTATAGTTATTTAAGTTATAGTTATTAAATTATATTTATTTAAGTTATAGTTATTTAATTTATAGTTATTTAATTTATAGTTATTTAATTTATAGTTATTTAATTTATAGTTATTTAATTTATAGTTATTTAATTTATAGTTATTTAATTTATAGTTATTTAATTTATAGTTATTTAATTTATAGTTATTTAATTTATAGTTATTTAATTTATAGTTATTTAATTTATAGTTATTTAATTTATAGTTATTTAATTTATAGTTATTTAATTTATAGTTATTTAATTTATAGTTATTTAATTTATAGTTATTTAATTTATAGTTATTTAATTTATAGTTATTTAATTTATAGTTATTTAATTTATAGTTATTTAATTTATAGTTATTTAATTTATAGTTATTTAATTTATAGTTATTTAATTTATAGTTATTTAATTTATAGTTATTTAATTTATAGTTATTTAATTTATAGTTATTTAATTTATAGTTATTTAATTTATAGTTATTTAATTTATAGTTATTTAATTTATAGTTATTTAATTTATAGTTATTTAATTTATAGTTATTTAATTTATAGTTATTTAATTTATAGTTATTTAATTTATAGTTATTTAATTTATAGTTATTATAGTTATTTAAATTATAGTTATTTAAGTTATAGTTAATTAAGTTATCGTTAGTTAAGTTATAGTTATTTAAGTTATAGTTATTAAATTATAGTTATTTAAGTTATAGTTATTTAAGTTATAGTTATTTAAGTTATAGTTATTTAAGTTATAGTTATTTAAGTTATAGTTATTTAAGTTATAGTTATTTAAGTTATAGTTATTTAATTAATAATTATTTAAGTTATAGTTATTTAAGTTATAGTTATTTAAGTTATAGTTATTTAAGTTATAGTTATTTAAGTTATAGTTATTTAATTTATAGTTATTTAAGTTATAGTTATTTAAGTTATAATTATTTAAGTTATAGTTATTTAAGTTATAGTTATTTAAGTTATAGTTATTTAAGTTATAGTTATTTAATTAATAGTTATTTAAGTTATAGTTATTTAAGTTATAGTTATTTAAGTTATAGTTATTTAAGTTATAGTTATTTAAGTTATAGTTATTTAAGTTATAGTTATTTAATTAATAGTTATTTAAGTTATAGTTATTTAAGTTATAGTTATTTAAGTTATAGTTATTTAAGTTATAGTTATTTAAGTTATAGTTATTTAATTTATAGTTATTTAATTTAAAGTTATTTAAGTTATAGTTATTTAAGTTATAGTTATTTAAGTTATAGTTATTTAAGTTATAGTTATTTAATTAATAGTAATTTAAGTTATAGTAATTTAAGTTTAGTTATTTAATTTATAGTTATTTAAGTTATAGTTATTTAAGTTATAGTTATTTAAGTTATAGTTATTTAAGTTATAGTTATTTAAGTTATAGTTATTTAATTTATAGTTATTTAATTTATAGTTATTTAAGTTATAGTTATTTAAGTTATAGTTATTTAAGTTATAGTTATTTAAGTTATAGTTATTTAAGTTATAGTTATTTAATTTATAGTTTTTTCATTTATGGTTATTTAAGTTATAGTTATTTAAGTTATAGTTATTTAAGTTATAGTTATTTAAGTTATAGTTATTTAAGTTATAGTTATTTAATTAATAGTTATTTAAGTTATAGTTATTTAAGTTATAGTTATTTAAGTTATAGTTATTTAAGTTATAGTTATTTAAGTTATAGTTATTTAAGTTATAGTTATTTAAGTTATAGTTATTTAAGTTATAGTTATTTAATTAATAGTTATTTAAGTTATAGTTATTTAAGTTATAGTTATTTAAGTTATAGTTATTTAAGTTATAGTTATTTAAGTTATAGTTATTTAATTTATAGTTATTTAATTTATAGTTATTTAATTTATAGTTATTTAATTTATAGTTATTTAATTTATAGTTATTTAATTTATAGTTATTATAGTTATTTAAATTATAGTTATTTAAGTTATAGTTAATTAAGTTATCGTTAGTTAAGTTATAGTTATTTAAGTTATAGTTATTAAATTATAGTTATTTAAGTTATAGTTATTTAAGTTATAGTTATTTAAGTTATAGTTATTTAAGTTATAGTTATTTAAGTTATAGTTATTTAAGTTATAGTTATTTAAGTTATAGTTATTTTAGTTATAGTTATTTAATTAATAATTATTTAAGTTATAGTTATTTAAGTTATAGTTATTTAAGTTATAGTTATTTAAGTTATAGTTATTTAAGTTATAGTTATTTAATTTATAGTTATTTAAGTTATAGTTATTTAAGTTATAATTATTTAAGTTATAGTTATTTAAGTTATAGTTATTTAAGTTATAGTTATTTAAGTTATAGTTATTTAATTAATAGTTATTTAAGTTATAGTTATTTAAGTTATAGTTATTTAAGTTATAGTTATTTAAGTTATAGTTATTTAAGTTATAGTTATTTAATTAATAGTTATTTAAGTTATAGTTATTTAAGTTATAGTTATTTAAGTTATAGTTATTTAAGTTATAGTTATTTAAGTTATAGTTAAGTAAGTTATCGTTAGTTAAGTTATAGTTATTTAAGTTATAGTTATTAAATTATAGTTATTTAAGTTATAGTTATTTAAGTTATAGTTATTTAAGTTATAGTTATTTAAGTTATAGTTATTTAAGTTATAGTTATTTAAGTTATAGTTATTTAATTAATAATTATTTAAGTTATAGTTATTTAAGTTATAGTTATTTAAGTTATAGTTATTTAAGTTATAGTTATTTAAGTTATAGTTATTTAATTTATAGTTATTTAAGTTATAGTTATTTAAGTTATAATTATTTAAGTTATAGTTATTTAAGTTATAGTTATTTAAGTTATAGTTATTTAAGTTATAGTTATTTAATTAATAGTTATTTAAGTTATAGTTATTTAAGTTATAGTTATTTAAGTTATAGTTATTTAAGTTATAGTTATTTAAGTTATAGTTATTTAATTAATAGTTATTTAAGTTATAGTTATTTAAGTTATAGTTATTTAAGTTATAGTTATTTAAGTTATAGTTATTTAAGTTATAGTTATTTAAGTTATAGTTATTTAAGTTATAGTTATTTAAGTTATAGTTATTTAAGTTATAGTTATTTAATTTATAGTTATTTAATTTAAAGTTATTTAAGTTATAGTTATTTAAGTTATAGTTATTTAAGTTATAGTTATTTAAGTTATAGTTATTTAATTAATAGTAATTTAAGTTATAGTAATTTAAGTTTAGTTATTTAATTTATAGTTATTTAAGTTATAGTTATTTAAGTTATAGTTATTTAAGTTATAGTTATTTAAGTTATAGTTATTTAAGTTATAGTTATTTAATTTATAGTTATTTAATTTATAGTTATTTAAGTTATAGTTATTTAAGTTATAGTTATTTAAGTTATAGTTATTTAAGTTATAGTTATTTAAGTTATAGTTATTTAATTTATAGTTTTTTCATTTATGGTTATTTAAGTTATAGTTATTTAAGTTATAGTTATTTAAGTTATAGTTATTTAAGTTATAGTTATTTAATTAATAGTTATTTAAGTTATAGTTATTTAAGTTATAGTTATTTAAGTTATAGTTATTTAAGTTATAGTTATTTAAGTTATAGTTATTTAATTTATAGTTATTTAAATTATAGTTATTTAAGTTATAGTTATTTAAGTTATAGTTATTTAAGTTATAGTTATTTAAGTTATAGTTATTTAATTAATAGTAATTTAAGTTATAGTAATTTAAGTTTAGTTATTTAATTTATAGTTATTTAAGTTATAGTTAATTAAGTTATCGTTAGTTAAGTTATAGTTATTTAAGTTATAGTTATTTAAGTTATAGTTATTTAAGTTATAGTTATTTAAGTTATAGTTATTTAATTTATAGTTATTTAAGTTATAGTTATTATATAATATTTATTTAAGTTATAGTTATTTAAGATATATTTATTTAATTTATAGTTATTATATTATAATTATTTAAGTTTTAGTTATTTAAGTTATAGTTATTATATTATAGCTATTTAAGTGATATTTATTTAAGTTATAGTTATTTAATTAATAGTTATTTAATTTATAGTTATTTAAGTTATAGTTATTTAAGTTATAGTTATTAAATTATATTTATTTAAGTTATAGTTATTTAATTTATAGTTATTTAATTTATAGTTATTTAATTTATATTTATTTAAGTTATAGTTATTTAATTAATAGTTATTTAATTTATAGTTATTTAAGTTATAGTTATTTAAGTTATAGTTATTAAATTATATTTATTTAAGTTATAGTTATTTAATTTATAGTTATTTAATTTATAGTTATTTAATTTATAGTTATTTAATTTATAGTTATTTAATTTATAGTTATTTAATTTATAGTTATTTAATTTATAGTTATTTAATTTATAGTTATTTAATTTATAGTTATTTAATTTATAGTTATTTAATTTATAGTTATTTAATTTATAGTTATTTAATTTATAGTTATTTAATTTATAGTTATTTAATTTATAGTTATTTAATTTATAGTTATTTAATTTATAGTTATTTAATTTATAGTTATTTAATTTATAGTTATTTAATTTATAGTTATTTAATTTATAGTTATTTAATTTATAGTTATTTAATTTATAGTTATTTAATTTATAGTTATTTAATTTATAGTTATTTAATTTATAGTTATTTAATTTATAGTTATTTAATTTATAGTTATTTAATTTATAGTTATTTAATTTATAGTTATTTAATTTATAGTTATTTAATTTATAGTTATTTAATTTATAGTTATTTAATTTATAGTTATTTAATTTATAGTTATTTAATTTATAGTTATTTAATTTATAGTTATTTAATTTATAGTTATTTAATTTATAGTTATTTAATTTATAGTTATTTAATTTATAGTTATTTAATTTATAGTTATTTAATTTATAGTTATTATAGTTATTTAAATTATAGTTATTTAAGTTATAGTTAATTAAGTTATCGTTAGTTAAGTTATAGTTATTTAAGTTATAGTTATTAAATTATAGTTATTTAAGTTATAGTTATTTAAGTTATAGTTATTTAAGTTATAGTTAATTAAGTTATCGTTAGTTAAGTTATAGTTATTTAAGTTATAGTTATTAAATTATAGTTATTTAAGTTATAGTTATTTAAGTTATAGTTATTTAAGTTATAGTTATTTAAGTTATAGTTATTTAAGTTATAGTTATTTAAGTTATAGTTATTTAAGTTATAGTTATTTAATTAATAATTATTTAAGTTATAGTTATTTAAGTTATAGTTATTTAAGTTATAGTTATTTAAGTTATAGTTATTTAAGTTATAGTTATTTAATTTATAGTTATTTAAATTATAGTTATTTAAGTTATAATTATTTAAGTTATAGTTATTTAAGTTATAGTTATTTAAGTTATAGTTATTTAAGTTATAGTTATTTAATTAATAGTTATTTAAGTTATAGTTATTTAAGTTATAGTTATTTAAGTTATAGTTATTTAAGTTATAGTTATTTAAGTTATAGTTATTTAAGTTATAGTTATTTAAGTTATAGTTATTTAATTAATAGTTATTTAAGTTATAGTTATTTAAGTTATAGTTATTTAAGTTATAGTTATTTAAGTTATAGTTATTTAAGTTATAGTTATTTAATTTATAGTTATTTAATTTAAAGTTATTTAAGTTATAGTTATTTAAGTTATAGTTATTTAAGTTATAGTTATTTAAGTTATAGTTATTTAATTAATAGTAATTTAAGTTATAGTAATTTAAGTTTAGTTATTTAATTTATAGTTATTTAAGTTATAGTTATTTAAGTTATAGTTATTTAAGTTATAGTTATTTAAGTTATAGTTATTTAAGTTATAGTTATTTAATTTATAGTTATTTAATTTATAGTTATTTAAGTTATAGTTATTTAAGTTATAGTTATTTAAGTTATAGTTATTTAAGTTATAGTTATTTAAGTTATAGTTATTTAATTTATAGTTTTTTCATTTATGGTTATTTAAGTTATAGTTATTTAAGTTATAGTTATTTAAGTTATAGTTATATAAGTTATAGTTATTTAAGTTATAGTTATTTAATTAATAGTTATTTAAGTTATAGTTATTTAAGTTATAGTTATTTAAGTTATAGTTATTTAAGTTATAGTTATTTAAGTTATAGTTATTTAAGTTATAGTTATTTAAGTTATAGTTATTTAAGTTATAGTTATTTAATTAATAGTTATTTAAGTTATAGTTATTTAAGTTATAGTTATTTAAGTTATAGTTATTTAAGTTATAGTTATTTAAGTTATAGTTATTTAATTTATAGTTATTTAATTTATAGTTATTTAATTTATAGTTATTTAATTTATAGTTATTTAATTTATAGTTATTATAGTTATTTAAATTATAGTTATTTAAGTTATAGTTAATTAAGTTATCGTTAGTTAAGTTATAGTTATTTAAGTTATAGTTATTAAATTATAGTTATTTAAGTTATAGTTATTTAAGTTATAGTTATTTAAGTTATAGTTATTTAAGTTATAGTTATTTAAGTTATAGTTATTTAAGTTATAGTTATTTAAGTTATAGTTATTTAAGTTATAGTTATTTAAGTTATAGTTATTTAATTAATAATTATTTAAGTTATAGTTATTTAAGTTATAGTTATTTAAGTTATAGTTATTTAAGTTATAGTTATTTAAGTTATAGTTATTTAATTTATAGTTATTTAAGTTATAGTTATTTAAGTTATAATTATTTAAGTTATAGTTATTTAAGTTATAGTTATTTAAGTTATAGTTATTTAAGTTATAGTTATTTAATTAATAGTTATTTAAGTTATAGTTATTTAAGTTATAGTTATTTAAGTTATAGTTATTTAAGTTATAGTTATTTAAGTTATAGTTATTTAATTAATAGTTATTTAAGTTATAGTTATTTAAGTTATAGTTATTTAAGTTATAGTTATTTAAGTTATAGTTATTTAAGTTATAGTTATTTAATTTATAGTTATTTAATTTAAAGTTATTTAAGTTATAGTTATTTAAGTTATAGTTATTTAAGTTATAGTTATTTAAGTTATAGTTATTTAATTAATAGTAATTTAAGTTATAGTAATTTAAGTTTAGTTATTTAATTTATAGTTATTTAAGTTATAGTTATTTAAGTTATAGTTATTTAAGTTATAGTTATTTAAGTTATAGTTATTTAATTTATAGTTATTTAATTTATAGTTATTTAAGTTATAGTTATTTAAGTTATAGTTATTTAAGTTATAGTTATTTAAGTTATAGTTATTTAAGTTATAGTTATTTAATTTATAGTTTTTTCATTTATGGTTATTTAAGTTATAGTTATTTAAGTTATAGTTATTTAAGTTATAGTTATTTAAGTTATAGTTATTTAAGTTATAGTTATTTAAGTTATAGTTATTTAATTAATAGTTATTTAAGTTATAGTTATTTAAGTTATAGTTATTTAAGTTATAGTTATTTAAGTTATAGTTATTTAAGTTATAGTTATTTAAGTTATAGTTATTTAAGTTATAGTTATTTAAGTTATAGTTATTTAATTAATAGTTATTTAAGTTATAGTTATTTAAGTTATAGTTATTTAAGTTATAGTTATTTAAGTTATAGTTATTTAAGTTATAGTTATTTAATTTATAGTTATTTAAGTTATAGTTATTTAAGTTATAGTTATTTAAGTTATAGTTATTTAAGTTATAGTTATTTAAGTTATAGTTATTTAAGTTATAGTTATTTAATTAATAGTTATTTAAGTTATAGTTATTTAAGTTATAGTTATTTAAGTTATAGTTATTTAAGTTATAGTTATTTAAGTTATAGTTATTTAATTTATAGTTATTTAAATTATAGTTATTTAAGTTATAGTTATTTAAGTTATAGTTATTTAAGTTATAGTTATTTAAGTTATAGTTATTTAATTAATAGTAATTTAAGTTATAGTAATTTAAGTTTAGTTATTTAATTTATAGTTATTTAAGTTATAGTTAAGTTATCGTTAGTTAAGTTATAGTTATTTAAGTTATAGTTATTAAATTATAGTTATTTAAGTTATAGTTATTTAATTTATAGTTTTTTCATTTATGGTTATTTAAGTTATAGTTATTTAAGTTATAGTTATTTAAGTTATAGTTATTTAATTAATAGTTATTTAAGTTATAGTTATTTAAGTTATAGTTATTTAAGTTATAGTTATTTAAGTTATAGTTATTTAAGTTATAGTTATTTAATTTATAGTTATTTAATTTATAGTTATTTAAGTTATAGTTATTTAAGTTATAGTTATTTAAGTTATAGTTATTTAATTAATAGTAATTTAAGTTATAGTAATTTAAGTATAGTTATTTAATTTATAGTTATTTAAGTTATAGTTATTTAAGTTATAGTTATTATATAATATTTATTTAAGTTATAGTTATTTAAGATATATTTATTTAATTTATAGTTATTATATTATAATTAATTAAGTTTTAGTTATTTAAGTTATAGTTATTTAATTTATAGTTATTTAATTTATAGTTATTTAATTTATAGTTATTTAATTTATAGTTATTTAATTTATAGTTATTTAATTTATAGTTATTTAATTTATAGTTATTTAATTTATAGTTATTTAATTTATAGTTATTTAATTTATAGTTATTTAATTTATAGTTATTTAATTTATAGTTATTTAATTTATAGTTATTTAATTTATAGTTATTTAATTTATAGTTATTTAATTTATAGTTATTTAATTTATAGTTATTTAATTTATAGTTATTTAATTTATAGTTATTTAATTTATAGTTATTTAATTTATAGTTATTTAATTTATAGTTATTTAATTTATAGTTATTTAATTTATAGTTATTATAGTTATTTAAGTTATAGTTATTTAAGTTATAGTTATTTAAGTTATAGTTATTTAAGTTATAGTTATTTAAGTTATAGTTATTTAAGTTATAGTTATTTAAGTTATAGTTATTTAAGTTATAGTTATTTAAGTTATAGTTATTTAAGTTATAGTTATTTAAGTTATAGTTATTTAAGTTATAGTTATTTAAGTTATAGTTATTTAAGTTATAATTATTTAAGTTATAGTTATTTAAGTTATAGTTATTTAATTAATAGTTATTTAAGTTATAGTTATTTAAGTTATAGTTATTTAAGTTATAGTTATTTAAGTTATAGTTATTTAAGTTATAGTTATTTAATTTATAGTTATTTAAGTTATAGTTATTTAAGTTATAATTATTTAAGTTATAGTTATTTAAGTTATAGTTATTTAAGTTATAGTTATTTAAGTTATAGTTATTTAATTAATAGTTATTTAAGTTATAGTTGTTTAAGTTATAGTTATTTAAGTTATAGTTATTTAAGTTATAGTTATTTAAGTTATAGTTATTTAATTAATAGTTATTTAAGTTATAGTTATTTAAGTTATAGTTATTTAAGTTATAGTTATTTAAGTTATAGTTATTTAAGTTATAGTTATTTAAGTTATAGTTATTTAATTTATAGTTATTTAATTTAAAGTTATTTAAGTTATAGTTATTTAAGTTATAGTTATTTAAGTTATAGTTATTTAATTAATAGTAATTTAAGTTATAGTAATTTAAGTTTAGTTATTTAATTTATAGTTATTTAAGTTATAGTTATTTAAGTTATAGTTATTTAAGTTATAGTTATTTAAGTTATAGTTATTTAAGTTATAGTTATTTAATTAATAGTTATTTAAGTTATAGTTATTTAAGTTATAGTTATTTAAGTTATAGTTATTTAAGTTATAGTTATTTAATTTATAGTTATTTAAGTTATAGTTATTTAAGTTATAATTATTTAAGTTATAGTTATTTAAGTTATAGTTATTTAAGTTATAGTTATTTAAGTTATAGTTATTTAATTAATAGTTATTTAAGTTATAGTTATTTAAGTTATAGTTATTTAAGTTATAGTTATTTAAGTTATAGTTATTTAAGTTATAGTTATTTAAGTTATAGTTATTTAATTAATAGTTATTTAAGTTATAGTTATTTAAGTTATTGTTATTTAAGTTATAGTTATTTAAGTTATAGTTATTTAAGTTATAGTTATTTAAGTTATAGTTATTTAATT
Source organism: Osedax frankpressi (assembly GCA_964035775.1). Taxonomy (NCBI): domain Eukaryota; kingdom Metazoa; phylum Annelida; class Polychaeta; order Sabellida; family Siboglinidae; genus Osedax; species Osedax frankpressi. Next base: position 14,209 of record CAXIVS010000293.1, on the reverse strand, counting down.
TATAGTTATTTAATTTAAAGTTATTTAAGTTATAGTTATTTAAGTTATAGTTATTTAAGTTATAGTTATTTAAGTTATAGTTATTTAATTAATAGTAATTTAAGTTATAGTAATTTAAGTTTAGTTATTTAATTTATAGTTATTTAAGTTATAGTTATTTAAGTTATAGTTATTTAAGTTATAGTTATTTAAGTTATAGTTATTTAAGTTATAGTTATTTAATTTATAGTTATTTAATTTATAGTTATTTAATTTATAGTTATTTAAATTATAGTTATTTAAGTTATAGTTATTTAAGTTATAGTTATTTAAGTTATAGTTATTTAAGTTATAGTTATTTAAGTTATAGTTATTTAAGTTATAGTTATTTAAGTTATAGTTATTTAATTAATAGTTATTTAAGTTATAGTTATTTAAGTTATAGTTATTTAAGTTATAGTTATTTAAGTTATAGTTATTTAAGTTATAGTTATTTAAGTTATAGTTATTTAAGTTATAGTTATTTAATTAATAGTAATTTAAGTTATATTAATTTAAGTTTAGTTATTTAATTTATAGTTATTTAAGTTATAGTTAATTAAGTTATCGTTAGTTAAGTTATAGTTATTTAAGTTATAGTTATTAAATTATAGTTATTTAAGTTATAGTTATTTAATTTATAGTTTTTTCATTTATGGTTATTTAAGTTATAGTTATTTAAGTTATAGTTATTTAAGTTATAGTTATTTAAGTTATAGTTATTTAAGTTATAGTTATTTAAGTTATAGTTATTTAAGTTATAGTTATTTAAGTTATAGTTATTTAAGTTATAGTTATTTAAGTTATAGTTATTTAAGTTATAGTTATTTAAGTTATAGTTATTTAAGTTATAGTTAATTAATTTATAGTTATTTAAGTTATAGTTATTTAAGTTATAGTTATTTAAGTTATAGTTATTTAAGTTATAGTTATTTAAGTTATAGTTATTTAAGTTATAGTTATTTAATTTATAGTTATTTAAGTTATAGTTATTTAAGTTATAGTTATTTAAGTTATAGTTATTTAAGTTATAGTTATTTAAGTTATAGTTATTTAAGTTATAGTTATTTAATTAATAGTTATTTAAGTTATAGTTATTTAAGTTATAGTTATTTAAGTTATAGTTATTTAAGTTATAGTTATTTAAGTTATAGTTATTTAAGTTATAGTTATTTAATTAATAGTTATTTAAGTTATAGTTATTTAAGTTATAGTTATTTAAGTTATAGTTATTTAAGTTATAGTTATTTAAGTTATAGTTATTTAATTTATAGTTATTTAATTTATAGTTATTTAAGTTATAGTTATTTAAGTTATAGTTATTTAAGTTATAGTTATTTAAGTTATAGTTATTTAATTAATAGTAATTTAAGTTATAGTAATTTAAGTTTAGTTATTTAATTTATAGTTATTTAAGTTATAGTTATTTAAGTTATAGTTATTATATAATATTTATTTAAGTTATAGTTATTTAAGATATATTTATTTAATTTATAGTTATTATATTATAATTATTTAAGTTTTAGTTATTTAAGTTATAGTTATTATATTATAGCTATTTAAGTGATATTTATTTAAGTTATAGTTATTTAATTAATAGTTATTTAATTTATAGTTATTTAAGTTATAGTTATTTAAGTTATAGTTATTAAATTATATTTATTTAAGTTATAGTTATTTAATTTATAGTTATTTAATTTATAGTTATTTAATTTATAGTTATTTAATTTATAGTTATTTAATTTATAGTTATTTAATTTATAGTTATTTAATTTATAGTTATTTAATTTATAGTTATTTAATTTATAGTTATTTAATTTATAGTTATTTAATTTATAGTTATTTAATTTATAGTTATTTAATTTATAGTTATTTAATTTATAGTTATTTAATTTATAGTTATTTAATTTATAGTTATTTAATTTATAGTTATTTAATTTATAGTTATTTAATTTATAGTTATTTAATTTATAGTTATTTAATTTATAGTTATTTAATTTATAGTTATTTAATTTATAGTTATTTAATTTATAGTTATTATAGTTATTTAAATTATAGTTATTTAAGTTATAGTTATTTAAGTTATAGTTATTTAAGTTATAGTTATTTAAGTTATAGTTATTTAAGTTATAGTTATTTAAGTTATAGTTATTTAAGTTATAGTTATTTAAGTTATAGTTATTTAAGTTATAGTTATTTAAGTTATAGTTATTTAAGTTATAGTTATTTAAGTTATAGTTATTTAATTAATAGTTATTTAAGTTATAGTTATTTAAGTTATATTTATTTAAGTTATAGTTATTTAAGTTATATTTATTTAAGTTATAGTTATTTAATTTATAGTTATTTAATTTATAGTTATTTAAGTTATAGTTATTTAAGTTATAGTTATTTAAGTTATAGTTATTTAATTAATAGTAATTTAAGTTATAGTAATTTAAGTTTAGTTATTTAATTTATAGTTATTTAAGTTATAGTTAATTAAGTTATCGTTAGTTAAGTTATAGTTATTTAAGTTATAGTTATTAAATTATAGTTATTTAAGTTATAGTTATTTAAGTTATAGTTATTTAAGTTATAGTTATTTAAGTTATAGTTATTTAAGTTATAGTTATTTAAGTTATAGTTATTTAAGTTATAGTTATTTAATTAATAGTTATTTAAGTTATAGTTATTTAAGTTATAGTTATTTAAGTTATAGTTATTTAAGTTATAGTTATTTAAGTTATAGTTATTTAATTTATAGTTATTTAAGTTATAGTTATTTAAGTTATAATTATTTAAGTTATAGTTATTTAAGTTATAGTTATTTAAGTTATAGTTATTTAAGTTATAGTTATTTAATTAATAGTTATTTAAGTTATAGTTATTTAAGTTATAGTTATTTAAGTTATAGTTATTTAAATTATAGTTATTTAAGTTATAGTTATTTAATTAATAGTTATTTAAGTTATAGTTATTTAAGTTATAGTTATTTAAGTTATAGTTATTTAAGTTATAGTTATTTAAGTTATAGTTATTTAATTTATAGTTATTTAATTTATAGTTATTTAAGTTATAGTTATTTAAGTTATAGTTATTTAAGTTATAGTTATTTAAGTTATAGTTATTTAATTAATAGTAATTTAAGTTATAGTAATTTAAGTTTAGTTATTTAATTTATAGTTATTTAAGTTATAGTTATTTAAGTTATAGTTAATATATAATATTTATTTAAGTTATAGTTATTTAAGATATATTTATTTAATTTATAGTTATTATATTATAATTATTTAAGTTTTAGTTATTTAAGTTATAGTTATTATATTATAGCTATTTAAGTGATATTTATTTAAGTTATAGTTATTTAATTAATAGTTATTTAATTTATAGTTATTTAAGTTATAGTTATTTAAGTTATAGTTATTAAATTATATTTATTTAAGTTATAGTTATTTAATTTATAGTTATTTAATTTATAGTTATTTAATTTATAGTTATTTAATTTATAGTTATTTAATTTATAGTTATTTAATTTATAGTTATTTAATTTATAGTTATTTAATTTATAGTTATTTAATTTATAGTTATTTAATTTATAGTTATTTAATTTATAGTTATTTAATTTATAGTTATTTAATTTATAGTTATTTAAGTTATAGTTATTTAAGTTATAGTTATTAAATTATATTTATTTAAGTTATAGTTATTTAATTTATAGTTATTTACTTTATAGTTATTTAATTTATAGTTATTTAATTTATAGTTATTTAATTTATAGTTATTTAATTTATAGTTATTTAATTTATAGTTATTTAATTTATAGTTATTTAATTTATAGTTATTTAAGTTATAGTTATTTAAGTTATAGTTATTTAATTAATAGTTATTTAAGTTATAGTTATTTAAGTTATAGTTATTTAAGTTATAGTTATTTAAGTTATAGTTATTTAAGTTATAGTTATTTAATTTATAGTTATTTAATTTAAAGTTATTTAAGTTATAGTTATTTAAGTTATAGTTATTTAAGTTATAGTTATTTAAGTTATAGTTATTTAATTAATAGTAATTTAAGTTATAGTAATTTAAGTTTAGTTATTTAATTTATAGTTATTTAAGTTATAGTTATTTAAGTTATAGTTATTTAAGTTATAGTTATTTAAGTTATAGTTATTTAAGTTATAGTTATTTAATTTATAGTTATTTAATTTATAGTTATTTAATTTATAGTTATTATAGTTATTTAAATTATAGTTATTTAAGTTATAGTTATTTAAGTTATAGTTATTTAAGTTATAGTTATTTAAGTTATAGTTATTTAAGTTATAGTTATTTAAGTTATAGTTATTTAAGTTATAGTTATTTAATTAATAGTTATTTAAGTTATAGTTATTTAAGTTATAGTTATTTAAGTTATAGTTATTTAAGTTATAGTTATTTAAGTTATAGTTATTTAATTTATAGTTATTTAATTTATAGTTATTTAAGTTATAGTTATTTAAGTTATAGTTATTTAAGTTATAGTTATTTAAGTTATAGTTATTTAATTAATAGTAATTTAAGTTATATTAATTTAAGTTTAGTTATTTAATTTATAGTTATTTAAGTTATAGTTAATTAAGTTATCGTTAGTTAAGTTATAGTTATTTAAGTTATAGTTATTAAATTATAGTTATTTAAGTTATAGTTATTTAATTTATAGTTTTTTCATTTATGGTTATTTAAGTTATAGTTATTTAAGTTATAGTTATTTAAGTTATAGTTATTTAAGTTATAGTTATTTAAGTTATAGTTATTTAAGTTATAGTTATTTAAGTTATAGTTATTTAAGTTATAGTTATTTAAGTTATAGTTATTTAAGTTATAGTTATTTAAGTTATAGTTATTTAAGTTATAGTTATTTAAGTTATAGTTATTTAAGTTATAGTTATTTAAGTTATAGTTATTTAAGTTATAGTTAATTAATTTATAGTTATTTAAGTTATAGTTATTTAAGTTATAGTTATTTAAGTTATAGTTATTTAAGTTATAGTTATTTAAGTTATAGTTATTTAAGTTATAGTTATTTAATTTATAGTTATTTAAGTTATAGTTATTTAAGTTATAGTTATTTAAGTTATAGTTATTTAAGTTATAGTTATTTAAGTTATAGTTATTTAATTAATAGTTATTTAAGTTATAGTTATTTAAGTTATAGTTATTTAAGTTATAGTTATTTAAGTTATAGTTATTTAAGTTATAGTTATTTAAGTTATAGTTATTTAATTAATAGTTATTTAAGTTATAGTTATTTAAGTTATAGTTATTTAAGTTATAGTTATTTAAGTTATAGTTATTTAAGTTATAGTTATTTAATTTATAGTTATTTAATTTATAGTTATTTAAGTTATAGTTATTTAAGTTATAGTTATTTAAGTTATAGTTATTTAAGTTATAGTTATTTAATTAATAGTAATTTAAGTTATAGTAATTTAAGTTTAGTTATTTAATTTATAGTTATTTAAGTTATAGTTATTTAAGTTATAGTTATTATATAATATTTATTTAAGTTATAGTTATTTAAGATATATTTATTTAATTTATAGTTATTATATTATAATTATTTAAGTTTTAGTTATTTAAGTTATAGTTATTATATTATAGCTATTTAAGTGATATTTATTTAAGTTATAGTTATTTAATTAATAGTTATTTAATTTATAGTTATTTAAGTTATAGTTATTTAAGTTATAGTTATTAAATTATATTTATTTAAGTTATAGTTATTTAATTTATAGTTATTTAATTTATAGTTATTTAATTTATAGTTATTTAATTTATAGTTATTTAATTTATAGTTATTTAATTTATAGTTATTTAATTTATAGTTATTTAATTTATAGTTATTTAATTTATAGTTATTTAATTTATAGTTATTTAATTTATAGTTATTTAATTTATAGTTATTTAATTTATAGTTATTTAATTTATAGTTATTTAATTTATAGTTATTTAATTTATAGTTATTTAATTTATAGTTATTTAATTTATAGTTATTTAATTTATAGTTATTTAATTTATAGTTATTTAATTTATAGTTATTATAGTTATTTAAATTATAGTTATTTAAGTTATAGTTATTTAAGTTATAGTTATTTAAGTTATAGTTATTTAAGTTATAGTTATTTAAGTTATAGTTATTTAAGTTATAGTTATTTAAGTTATAGTTATTTAAGTTATAGTTATTTAAGTTATAGTTATTTAAGTTATAGTTATTTAAGTTATAGTTATTTAATTAATAGTTATTTAAGTTATAGTTATTTAAGTTATATTTATTTAAGTTATAGTTATTTAAGTTATATTTATTTAAGTTATAGTTATTTAATTTATAGTTATTTAATTTATAGTTATTTAAGTTATAGTTATTTAAGTTATAGTTATTTAAGTTATAGTTATTTAATTAATAGTAATTTAAGTTATAGTAATTTAAGTTTAGTTATTTAATTTATAGTTATTTAAGTTATAGTTAATTAAGTTATCGTTAGTTAAGTTATAGTTATTTAAGTTATAGTTATTAAATTATAGTTATTTAAGTTATAGTTATTTAAGTTATAGTTATTTAAGTTATAGTTATTTAAGTTATAGTTATTATATTATAGCTATTTAAGTGATATTTATTTAAGTTATAGTTATTTAATTAATAGTTATTTAATTTATAGTTATTTAAGTTAAGTTATAGTTATTTAAGTTATAGTTATTAAATTATATTTATTTAAGTTATAGTTATTTCATTTATAGTTATTTAATTTATAGTTATTTAATTTATAGTTATTTAATTTATAGTTATTTAATTTATAGTTATTATAGTTATTTAAATTATAGTTATTTAAGTTATAGTTATTTAAGTTATAGTTATTTAAGTTATAGTTATTTAAGTTATAGTTATTTAAGTTATAGTTATTTAAGTTATAGTTATTTAATTAATAGTTATTTAAGTTATAGTTATTTAAGTTATAGTTATTTAATTTATAGTTATTTAAGTTATAGTTATTTAAGTTATAGTTATTTAAGTTATAGTTATTTAAGTTATAGTTATTTAAGTTATAGTTATTTAAGTTATAGTTATTTAAGTTATAGTTATTTAAGTTATAGTTATTTAAGTTATAGTTATTTAAGTTATAGTTATTTAATTAATAGTTATTTAAGTTATAGTTATTTAAGTTATAGTTATTTAAGTTATAGTTATTTAATTAATAGTTATTTAATTAATAGTTATTTAATTTATAGTTATTTAATTTATAGTTATTTAAGTTATAGTTATTTAAGTTATAGTTATTTAATTAATAGTAATTTAAGTTATAGTAATTTAAGTTTAGTTATTTAATTTATAGTTATTTAAGTTATAGTTATTTAAGTTATAGTTATTTAAGTTATAGTTATTATATAATATTTATTTAAGTTATAGTTATTTAAGATATATTTATTTAATTTATAGTTATTATATTATAATTATTTAAGTTTTAGTTATTTAAGTTATAGTTATTATATTATAGCTATTTAAGTGATATTTATTTAAGTTATAGTTATTTAATTAATAGTTATTTAATTTATAGTTATTTAAGTTATAGTTATTTAAGTTATAGTTATTAAATTATATTTATTTAAGTTATAGTTATTTAATTTATAGTTATTTAATTTATATTTATTTAATTTATAGTTATTTAATTTATAGTTATTTAATTTATAGTTATTTAATTTATAGTTATTTAATTTATAGTTATTTAATTTATAGTTATTTAATTTATAGTTATTTAATTTATAGTTATTTAATTTATAGTTATTTAATTTATAGTTATTTATGTTATAGTTAATTAAGTTATCGTTAGTTAAGTTATAGTTATTTAAGTTATAGTTATTAAATTATAGTTATTTAAGTTATAGTTATTTAATTTATAGTTATTTAAGTTATAGTTATTTAAGTTATAGTTATTTAAGTTATAGTTATTTAATTAATAGTTATTTAAGTTATAGTTATTTAAGTTATAGTTATTTAAGTTATAGTTATTTAAGTTATAGTTATTTAATTTATAGTTATTTAAGTTATAGTTATTTAAGTTATAATTATTTAAGTTATAGTTATTTAAGTTATAGTTATTTAAGTTATAGTTATTTAAGTTATAGTTATTTAATTAATAGTTATTTAAGTTATAGTTATTTAAGTTATAGTTATTTAAGTTATAGTTATTTAAATTATAGTTATTTAAGTTATAGTTATTTAATTAATAGTTATTTAAGTTATAGTTATTTAAGTTATAGTTATTTAAGTTATAGTTATTTAAGTTATAGTTATTTAAGTTATAGTTATTTAATTTATAGTTATTTAATTTATAGTTATTTAAGTTATAGTTATTTAAGTTATAGTTATTTAAGTTATAGTTATTTAAGTTATAGTTATTTAATTAATAGTAATTTAAGTTATAGTAATTTAAGTTTAGTTATTTAATTTATAGTTATTTAAGTTATAGTTATTTAAGTTATAGTTAATATATAATATTTATTTAAGTTATAGTTATTTAAGATATATTTATTTAATTTATAGTTATTATATTATAATTATTTAAGTTTTAGTTATTTAAGTTATAGTTATTATATTATAGCTATTTAAGTGATATTTATTTAAGTTATAGTTATTTAATTAATAGTTATTTAATTTATAGTTATTTAAGTTATAGTTATTTAAGTTATAGTTATTAAATTATATTTATTTAAGTTATAGTTATTTAATTTATAGTTATTTAATTTATAGTTATTTAATTTATAGTTATTTAATTTATAGTTATTTAATTTATAGTTATTTAATTTATAGTTATTTAATTTATAGTTATTTAATTTATAGTTATTTAATTTATAGTTATTTAATTTATAGTTATTTAATTTATAGTTATTTAAGTTATAGTTATTTAAGTTATAGTTATTAAATTATATTTATTTAAGTTATAGTTATTTAATTTATAGTTATTTACTTTATAGTTATTTAATTTATAGTTATTTAATTTATAGTTATTTAATTTATAGTTATTTAATTTATAGTTATTTAATTTATAGTTATTATAGTTATTTAAATTATAGTTATTTAAGTTATAGTTATTTAAGTTATAGTTATTTAAGTTATAGTTATTTAAGTTATAGTTATTTAAGTTATAGTTATTTAAGTTATAGTTATTTAAGTTATAGTTATTTAAGTTATAGTTATTTAATTAATAGTTATTTAAGTTATAGTTATTTAAGTTATAGTTATTTAAGTTATAGTTATTTAAGTTATAGTTATTTAAGTTATAGTTATTTAATTTATAGTTATTTAATTTATAGTTATTTAAGTTATAGTTATTTAAGTTATAGTTATTTAAGTTATAGTTATTTAAGTTATAGTTATTTAATTAATAGTAATTTAAGTTATAGTAATTTAAGTTTAGTTATTTAATTTATAGTTATTTAAGTTATAGTTAATTAAGTTATCGTTAGTTAAGTTATAGTTATTTAAGTTATAGTTATTAAATTATAGTTATTCAAGTTATAGTTATTTAATTTATAGTTTTTTCATTTATGGTTATTTAAGTTATAGTTATTTAAGTTATAGTTATTTAAGTTATAGTTATTTAAGTTATAGTTATTTAAGTTATAGTTATTTAAGTTATAGTTATTTAAGTTATAGTTATTTAAGTTATAGTTATTTAAGTTATAGTTATTTAAGTTATAGTTATTTAAGTTATAGTTATTTAAGTTATAGTTATTTAATTTATAGTTATTTAAGTTATAGTTATTTAAGTTATAGTTATTTAAGTTATAGTTATTTAAGTTATAGTTATTTAAGTTATAGTTATTTAAGTTATAGTTATTTAATTTATAGTTATTTAAGTTATAGTTATTTAAGTTATAGTTATTTAAGTTATAGTTATTTAAGTTATAGTTATTTAAGTTATAGTTATTTAATTAATAGTTATTTAAGTTATAGTTATTTAAGTTATAGTTATTTAAGTTATAGTTATTTAAGTTATAGTTATTTAAGTTATAGTTATTTAATTAATAGTTATTTAAGTTATAGTTATTTAAGTTATAGTTATTTAAGTTATAGTTATTTAAGTTATAGTTATTTAAGTTATAGTTATTTAATTTATAGTTATTTAATTTATAGTTATTTAAGTTATAGTTATTTAAGTTATAGTTATTTAAGTTATAGTTATTTAAGTTATAGTTATTTAATTAATAGTAATTTAAGTTATAGTAATTTAAGTTTAGTTATTTAATTTATAGTTATTTAAGTTATAGTTATTTAAGTTATAGTTATTATATAATATTTATTTAAGTTATAGTTATTTAAGATATATTTATTTAATTTATAGTTATTATATTATAATTATTTAAGTTTTAGTTATTTAAGTTATAGTTATTATATTATAGCTATTTAAGTGATATTTATTTAAGTTATAGTTATTTAATTAATAGTTATTTAATTTATAGTTATTTAAGTTAAGTTATAGTTATTTAAGTTATAGTTATTAAATTATATTTATTTAAGTTATAGTTATTTCATTTATAGTTATTTAATTTATAGTTATTTAATTTATAGTTATTTAATTTATAGTTATTATAGTTATTTAAATTATAGTTATTTAAGTTATAGTTATTTAAGTTATAGTTATTTAAGTTATAGTTATTTAAGTTATAGTTATTTAAGTTATAGTTATTTAAGTTATAGTTATTTAATTAATAGTTATTTAAGTTATAGTTATTTAAGTTATAGTTATTTAATTTATAGTTATTTAAGTTATAGTTATTTAAGTTATAGTTATTTAAGTTATAGTTATTTAAGTTATAGTTATTTAAGTTATAGTTATTTAAGTTATAGTTATTTAAGTTATAGTTATTTAAGTTATAGTTATTTAAGTTATAGTTATTTAAGTTATAGTTATTTAATTAATAGTTATTTAAGTTATAGTTATTTAAGTTATAGTTATTTAAGTTATAGTTATTTAATTAATAGTTATTTAATTAATAGTTATTTAATTTATAGTTATTTAATTTATAGTTATTTAAGTTATAGTTATTTAAGTTATAGTTATTTAATTAATAGTAATTTAAGTTATAGTAATTTAAGTTTAGTTATTTAATTTATAGTTATTTAAGTTATAGTTATTTAAGTTATAGTTATTTAAGTTATAGTTATTATATAATATTTATTTAAGTTATAGTTATTTAAGATATATTTATTTAATTTATAGTTATTATATTATAATTATTTAAGTTTTAGTTATTTAAGTTATAGTTATTATATTATAGCTATTTAAGTGATATTTATTTAAGTTATAGTTATTTAATTAATAGTTATTTAATTTATAGTTATTTAAGTTATAGTTATTTAAGTTATAGTTATTAAATTATATTTATTTAAGTTATAGTTATTTAATTTATAGTTATTTAATTTATAGTTATTTAATTTATAGTTATTTAATTTATAGTTATTTAATTTATAGTTATTTAATTTATAGTTATTTAATTTATAGTTATTTAATTTATAGTTATTTAATTTATAGTTATTTAATTTATAGTTATTTAATTTATAGTTATTTAATTTATAGTTATTTATGTTATAGTTAATTAAGTTATCGTTAGTTAAGTTATAGTTATTTAAGTTATAGTTATTAAATTATAGTTATTTAAGTTATAGTTATTTAATTTATAGTTTTTTCATTTATGGTTATTTAAGTTATAGTTATTTAAGTTATAGTTATTTAAGTTATAGTTATTTAAGTTATAGTTATTTAAGTTATAGTTATTTAAGTTATAGTTATTTAAGTTATAGTTATTTAAGTTATAGTTATTTAAGTTATAGTTATTTAAGTTATAGTTATTTAAGTTATAGTTATTTAAGTTATAGTTATTTAAGTTATAGTTATTTAAGTTATAGTTATTTAAGTTATAGTTATTTAAGTTATAGTTATTTAATTTATAGTTATTTAAGTTATAGTTATTTAAGTTATAGTTATTTAAGTTATAGTTATTTAAGTTATAGTTATTTAAGTTATAGTTATTTAAGTTATAGTTATTTAATTTATAGTTATTTAAGTTATAGTTATTTAAGTTATAGTTATTTAAGTTATAGTTATTTAAGTTATAGTTATTTAAGTTATAGTTATTTAAGTTATAGTTATTTAATTAATAGTTATTTAAGTTATAGTTATTTAAGTTATAGTTATTTAAGTTATAGTTATTTAAGTTATAGTTATTTAAGTTATAGTTATTTAATTAATAGTTATTTAAGTTATAGTTATTTAAGTTATAGTTATTTAAGTTATAGTTATTTAAGTTATAGTTATTTAAGTTATAGTTATTTAATTTATAGTTATTTAATTTATAGTTATTTAAGTTATAGTTATTTAAGTTATAGTTATTTAAGTTATAGTTATTTAAGTTATAGTTATTTAATTAATAGTAATTTAAGTTATAGTAATTTAAGTTTAGTTATTTAATTTATAGTTATTTAAGTTATAGTTATTTAAGTTATAGTTATTATATAATATTTATTTAAGTTATAGTTATTTAAGATATATTTATTTAATTTATAGTTATTATATTATAATTATTTAAGTTTTAGTTATTTAAGTTATAGTTATTATATTATAGCTATTTAAGTGATATTTATTTAAGTTATAGTTATTTAATTAATAGTTATTTAATTTATAGTTATTTAAGTTATAGTTATTTAAGTTATAGTTATTAAATTATATTTATTTAAGTTATAGTTATTTAATTTATAGTTATTTAATTTATAGTTATTTAATTTATAGTTATTTAATTTATAGTTATTTAATTTATAGTTATTTAATTTATAGTTATTTAATTTATAGTTATTTAATTTATAGTTATTTAATTTATAGTTATTTAATTTATAGTTATTTAATTTATAGTTATTTAATTTATAGTTATTTAATTTATAGTTATTTAATTTATAGTTATTTAATTTATAGTTATTTAAGTTATAGTTAATTAAGTTATCGTTAGTTAAGTTATAGTTATTTAAGTTATAGTTATTAAATTATAGTTATTTAAGTTATAGTTATTTAATTTATAGTTATTTAATTTATAGTTATTTAATTTATAGTTATTTAATTTATAGTTATTTAATTTATAGTTATTTAATTTATAGTTATTTAATTTATAGTTATTTAATTTATAGTTATTTAATTTATAGTTATTTAATTTATAGTTATTTAATTTATAGTTATTTAATTTATAGTTATTTAATTTATAGTTATTTAATTTATAGTTATTTAATTTATAGTTATTATAGTTATTTAAATTATAGTTATTTAAGTTATAGTTATTTAAGTTATAGTTATTTAAGTTATAGTTATTTAAGTTATAGTTATTTAAGTTATAGTTATTTAAGTTATAGTTATTTAAGTTATAGTTATTTAAGTTATAGTTATTTAAGTTATAGTTATTTAAGTTATAGTTATTTAATTAATAGTTATTTAAGTTATAGTTATTTAAGTTATAGTTATTTAAGTTATAGTTATTTAATTTATAATTATTTAAGTTATAGTTATTTAAGTTATAGTTATTTAAGTTATAGTTATTTAAGTTATAGTTATTTAAGTTATAGTTATTTAAGTTATAGTTATTTAAGTTATAGTTATTTAAGTTATAGTTATTTAAGTTATAGTTATTTAATTAATAGTTATTTAAGTTATAGTTATTTAAGTTATAGTTATTTAAGTTATAGTTATTTAAGTTACGCGTCTTACTGACGCATTCGGTTTCCTAGAGGCGAGGAACGGCGTACCGGTGAATAGCTACTAAACGAAAACGCCAACCCGCGCAGCAACGCCGAACTTGCGCCCGATTTACGCGGCGAGGGCCGTGAAATTTAGCGCAACACCAACGTCCTTGTCGAGCTTGATGCTGGTGAAGAGAACCATGCCGTCGAACGCCTTTACCTCCCCTACGATGTGCTTGTGTTCGTTGAGCAGGCGTTTACGCGTTTTCTTGTTGTCGACTTCGGGCGAAAAGTACACGTGGTACTGGTAGAGTTCGGTGTCGGTGTCTTGCGACATAGCAAAGAAATTGGTCAGCAGGTCGATACTGATGCCTTGAGTTCCTGTGAACGACGGCGAGTTTAGCGCGTCGGGAGAGTACAGCAGACTTACGGAAACATACTTCGCGTAAGCACAGA
>CAXIVS010000292.1:0-18100 GCA_964035775.1 Osedax frankpressi | reverse complement strand
CTAGTCACACCACCCTAGTCACCTCACCCTAGTCACCTCACCCTAGTCACACCACCCTAGTCACCTCACCCTAGTCACACCACCCTAGTCACACCACCCTAGTCACCTCACCCTAGTCACACCACCCTAGTCACACCACCCTAGTCACCTCACCCTAGTCACCTCACCCTAGTCACACCACCCTAGTCACCTCACCCTAGTCACACCACCCTAGTCACACCACCCTAGTCACCTCACCCTAGTCACCTCACCCTAGTCACACCACCCTAGTCACACCACCCTAGTCACCTCACCCTAGTCACACCACCCTAGTCACACCACCCTAGTCACCTCACCCTAGTCACACCACCCTAGTCACACCACCCTAGTCACACCACCCTAGTCACACCACCCTAGTCACCTCACCCTAGTCACACCACCCTAGTCACCTCACCCTAGTCACACCACCCTAGTCACCTCACCCTAGTCACACCACCCTAGTCACACCACCCTAGTCACCTCACCCTAGTCACACCACCCTAGTCACACCACCCTAGTCACACCACCCTAGTCACACCACCCTAGTCACCTCACCCTAGTCACCTCACCCTAGTCACACCACCCTAGTCACACCACCCTAGTCACACCACCCTAGTCACACCACCCTAGTCACACCACCCTAGTCACACCACCCTAGTCACACCACCCTAGTCACACCACCCTAGTCACACCACCCTAGTCACACCACCCTAGTCACACCACCCTAGTCACACCACCCTAGTCACACCACCCTAGTCACACCACCCTAGTCACCTCACCCTAGTCACACCACCCTAGTCACCTCACCCTAGTCACCTCACCCTAGTCACACCACCCTAGTCACCTCACCCTAGTCACACCACCCTAGTCACCTCACCCTAGTCACACCACCCTAGTCACACCACCCTAGTCACACCACCCTAGTCACCTCACCCTAGTCACCTCACCCTAGTCACACCACCCTAGTCACACCACCCTAGTCACACACCCTAGTCACCTCACCCTAGTCACCTCACCCTAGTCACCTCACCCTAGTCACACCACCCTAGTCACATCACCCTAGTCACACCACCCTAGTCACACCACCCTAGTCACACCACCCTAGTCACACCACCCTAGTCACACCACCCTAGTCACCTCACCCTAGTCACACCACCCTAGTCACACCACCCTAGTCACACCACCCTAGTCACACCACCCTAGTCACACCACCCTAGTCACACCACCCTAGTCACACCACCCTAGTCACACCACCCTAGTCACCTCACCCTAGTCACACCACCCTAGTCACACCACCCTAGTCACACCACCCTAGTCACACCACCCTAGTCACCTCACCCTAGTCACACCACCCTAGTCACCCACCCTAGTCACACCACCCTAGTCACACCACCCTAGTCACACCACCCTAGTCACCTCACCCTAGTCACACCACCCTAGTCACACCACCCTAGTCACACCACCCTAGTCACCTCACCCTAGTCACACCACCCTAGTCACCTCACCCTAGTCACACCACCCTAGTCACACCACCCTAGTCACCTCACCCTAGTCACACCACCCTAGTCACACCACCCTAGTCACCTCACCCTAGTCACACCACCCTAGTCACACCACCCTAGTCACCTCACCCTAGTCACACTCACCCTAGTCACACCACCCTAGTCACACCACCCTAGTCACACCACCCTAGTCACACCACCCTAGTCACACCACCCTAGTCACACCACCCTAGTCACACCACCCTAGTCACACCACCCTAGTCACCTCACCCTAGTCACCTCACCCTAGTCACCTCACCCTAGTCACACCACCCTAGTCACACCACCCTAGTCACCTCACCCTAGTCACACCACCCTAGTCACACCACCCTAGTCACACCACCCTAGTCACACCACCCTAGTCACCTCACCCTAGTCACCTCACCCTAGTCACACCACCCTAGTCACACCACCCTAGTCACACCACCCTAGTCACACCACCCTAGTCACACCACCCTAGTCACACCACCCTAGTCACCTCACCCTAGTCACACCACCCTAGTCACCTCACCCTAGTCACACCACCCTAGTCACCTCACCCTAGTCACACCACCCTAGTCACACCACCCTAGTCACCTCACCCTAGTCACCTCACCCTAGTCACACCACCCTAGTCACACCACCCTAGTCACACCACCCTAGTCACACCACCCTAGTCACCTCACCCTAGTCACCTCACCCTAGTCACCTCACCCTAGTCACCTCACCCTAGTCACACCACCCTAGTCACACCACCCTAGTCACACCACCCTAGTCACACCACCCTAGTCACACCACCCTAGTCACACCACCCTAGTCACCTCACCCTAGTCACACCACCCTAGTCACCTCACCCTAGTCACACCACCCTAGTCACCTCACCCTAGTCACACCACCCTAGTCACACCACCCTAGTCACCTCACCCTAGTCACCTCACCCTAGTCACACCACCCTAGTCACACCACCCTAGTCACACCACCCTAGTCACACCACCCTAGTCACACCACCCTAGTCACACCACCCTAGTCACACCACCCTAGTCACCTCACCCTAGTCACACCACCCTAGTCACCTCACCCTAGTCACCTCACCCTAGTCACCTCACCCTAGTCACACCACCCTAGTCACACCACCCTAGTCACACCACCCTAGTCACCTCACCCTAGTCACACCACCCTAGTCACACCACCCTAGTCACCTCACCCTAGTCACACCACCCTAGTCACACCACCCTAGTCACACCACCCTAGTCACCTCACCCTAGTCACCTCACCCTAGTCACACCACCCTAGTCACCTCACCCTAGTCACACCACCCTAGTCACACCACCCTAGTCACACCACCCTAGTCACCTCACCCTAGTCACACCACCCTAGTCACACCACCCTAGTCACACCACCCTAGTCACACCACCCTAGTCACACCACCCTAGTCACACCACCCTAGTCACACCACCCTAGTCACCTCACCCTAGTCACACCACCCTAGTCACACCACCCTAGTCACACCACCCTAGTCACCTCACCCTAGTCACATCACCCTAGTCACACCACCCTAGTCACACCACCCTAGTCACCTCACCCTAGTCACCTCACCCTAGTCACACCACCCTAGTCACCTCACCCTAGTCACACCACCCTAGTCACACCACCCTAGTCACACCACCCTAGTCACCTCACCCTAGTCACACCACCCTAGTCACACCACCCTAGTCACACCACCCTAGTCACCTCACCCTAGTCACACCACCCTAGTCACACCACCCTAGTCACCTCACCCTAGTCACCTCACCCTAGTCACCTCACCCTAGTCACACCACCCTAGTCACACCACCCTAGTCACACCACCCTAGTCACCTCACCCTAGTCACATCACCCTAGTCACACCACCCTAGTCACCTCACCCTAGTCACACCACCCTAGTCACACCACCCTAGTCACACCACCCTAGTCACACCACCCTAGTCACCTCACCCTAGTCACCTCACCCTAGTCACCTCACCCTAGTCACCTCACCCTAGTCACACCACCCTAGTCACCTCACCCTAGTCACCTCACCCTAGTCACACCACCCTAGTCACACCACCCTAGTCACACCACCCTAGTCACCTCACCCTAGTCACCTCACCCTAGTCACACCACCCTAGTCACACCACCCTAGTCACACCACCCTAGTCACACCACCCTAGTCACCTCACCCTAGTCACACCACCCTAGTCACCTCACCCTAGTCACACCACCCTAGTCACACCACCCTAGTCACACCACCCTAGTCACACCACCCTAGTCACCTCACCCTAGTCACCTCACCCTAGTCACACCACCCTAGTCACACCACCCTAGTCACACCACCCTAGTCACACCACCCTAGTCACACCACCCTAGTCACCTCACCCTAGTCACACCACCCTAGTCACCTCACCCTAGTCACACCACCCTAGTCACACCACCCTAGTCACACCACCCTAGTCACACCACCCTAGTCACACCACCCTAGTCACACCACCCTAGTCACACCACCCTAGTCACCTCACCCTAGTCACACCACCCTAGTCACACCACCCTAGTCACCTCACCCTAGTCACCTCACCCTAGTCACCTCACCCTAGTCACACCACCCTAGTCACACCACCCTAGTCACCTCACCCTAGTCACACCACCCTAGTCACACCACCCTAGTCACACCACCCTAGTCACCTCACCCTAGTCACACCACCCTAGTCACACCACCCTAGTCACACCACCCTAGTCACACCACCCTAGTCACACCACCCTAGTCACACCACCCTAGTCACACCACCCTAGTCACACCACCCTAGTCACACCACCCTAGTCACACCACCCTAGTCACACCACCCTAGTCACCTCACCCTAGTCACACCACCCTAGTCACACCACCCTAGTCACACCACCCTAGTCACACCACCCTAGTCACACCACCCTAGTCACACCACCCTAGTCACACCACCCTAGTCACACCACCCTAGTCACACCACCCTAGTCACACCACCCTAGTCACACCACCCTAGTCACCTCACCCTAGTCACCTCACCCTAGTCACCTCACCCTAGTCACCTCACCCTAGTCACACCACCCTAGTCACACCACCCTAGTCACCTCACCCTAGTCACCTCACCCTAGTCACACCACCCTAGTCACCTCACCCTAGTCACCTCACCCTAGTCACACCACCCTAGTCACACCACCCTAGTCACACCACCCTAGTCACCTCACCCTAGTCACCTCACCCTAGTCACACCACCCTAGTCACACCACCCTAGTCACACCACCCTAGTCACACCACCCTAGTCACACCACCCTAGTCACACCACCCTAGTCACCTCACCCTAGTCACCTCACCCTAGTCACACCACCCTAGTCACACCACCCTAGTCACACCACCCTAGTCACACCACCCTAGTCACACCACCCTAGTCACCTCACCCTAGTCACCTCACCCTAGTCACACCACCCTAGTCACACCACCCTAGTCACCTCACCCTAGTCACCTCACCCTAGTCACACCACCCTAGTCACCTCACCCTAGTCACACCACCCTAGTCACCTCACCCTAGTCACCTCACCCTAGTCACACCACCCTAGTCACACCACCCTAGTCACACCACCCTAGTCACACCACCCTAGTCACCTCACCCTAGTCACCTCACCCTAGTCACACCACCCTAGTCACCTCACCCTAGTCACCTCACCCTAGTCACACCACCCTAGTCACACCACCCTAGTCACACCACCCTAGTCACCTCACCCTAGTCACCTCACCCTAGTCACACCACCCTAGTCACCTCACCCTAGTCACCTCACCCTAGTCACCTCACCCTAGTCACACCACCCTAGTCACACCACCCTAGTCACACCACCCTAGTCACACCACCCTAGTCACACCACCCTAGTCACACCACCCTAGTCACACCACCCTAGTCACACCACCCTAGTCACCTCACCCTAGTCACACCACCCTAGTCACACCACCCTAGTCACACCACCCTAGTCACACCACCCTAGTCACCTCACCCTAGTCACCTCACCCTAGTCACACCACCCTAGTCACACCACCCTAGTCACCTCACCCTAGTCACACCACCCTAGTCACACCACCCTAGTCACACCACCCTAGTCACCTCACCCTAGTCACCTCACCCTAGTCACCTCACCCTAGTCACACCACCCTAGTCACACCACCCTAGTCACCTCACCCTAGTCACCTCACCCTAGTCACCTCACCCTAGTCACACCACCCTAGTCACACCACCCTAGTCACACCACCCTAGTCACACCACCCTAGTCACACCACCCTAGTCACACCACCCTAGTCACCTCACCCTAGTCACACCACCCTAGTCACACCACCCTAGTCACACCACCCTAGTCACCTCACCCTAGTCACCTCACCCTAGTCACACCACCCTAGTCACCTCACCCTAGTCACACCACCCTAGTCACCTCACCCTAGTCACACCACCCTAGTCACACCACCCTAGTCACCTCACCCTAGTCACCTCACCCTAGTCACACCACCCTAGTCACACCACCCTAGTCACACCACCCTAGTCACACCACCCTAGTCACCTCACCCTAGTCACACCACCCTAGTCACACCACCCTAGTCACCTCACCCTAGTCACACCACCCTAGTCACCTCACCCTAGTCACACCACCCTAGTCACACCACCCTAGTCACACCACCCTAGTCACACCACCCTAGTCACCTCACCCTAGTCACACCACCCTAGTCACACCACCCTAGTCACCTCACCCTAGTCACACCACCCTAGTCACACCACCCTAGTCACCTCACCCTAGTCACACCACCCTAGTCACACCACCCTAGTCACACCACCCTAGTCACACCACCCTAGTCACCTCACCCTAGTCACCTCACCCTAGTCACCTCACCCTAGTCACACCACCCTAGTCACACCACCCTAGTCACACCACCCTAGTCACACCACCCTAGTCACACCACCCTAGTCACACCACCCTAGTCACACCACCCTAGTCACACCACCCTAGTCACCTCACCCTAGTCACCTCACCCTAGTCACCTCACCCTAGTCACACCACCCTAGTCACCTCACCCTAGTCACACCACCCTAGTCACACCACCCTAGTCACACCACCCTAGTCACACCACCCTAGTCACCTCACCCTAGTCACACCACCCTAGTCACCTCACCCTAGTCACCTCACCCTAGTCACACCACCCTAGTCACCTCACCCTAGTCACCTCACCCTAGTCACACCACCCTAGTCACACCACCCTAGTCACACCACCCTAGTCACACCACCCTAGTCACACCACCCTAGTCACACCACCCTAGTCACCTCACCCTAGTCACCTCACCCTAGTCACCTCACCCTAGTCACACCACCCTAGTCACACCACCCTAGTCACACCACCCTAGTCACACCACCCTAGTCACCTCACCCTAGTCACACCACCCTAGTCACACCACCCTAGTCACCTCACCCTAGTCACACCACCCTAGTCACCTCACCCTAGTCACCTCACCCTAGTCACACCACCCTAGTCACACCACCCTAGTCACACCACCCTAGTCACACCACCCTAGTCACACCACCCTAGTCACACCACCCTAGTCACACCACCCTAGTCACCTCACCCTAGTCACCTCACCCTAGTCACCTCACCCTAGTCACACCACCCTAGTCACACCACCCTAGTCACACCACCCTAGTCACACCACCCTAGTCACACCACCCTAGTCACACCACCCTAGTCACCTCACCCTAGTCACCTCACCCTAGTCACACCACCCTAGTCACACCACCCTAGTCACCTCACCCTAGTCACACCACCCTAGTCACACCACCCTAGTCACACCACCCTAGTCACACCACCCTAGTCACCTCACCCTAGTCACACCACCCTAGTCACACCACCCTAGTCACACCACCCTAGTCACACCACCCTAGTCACACCACCCTAGTCACACCACCCTAGTCACACCACCCTAGTCACACCACCCTAGTCACACCACCCTAGTCACACCACCCTAGTCACACCACCCTAGTCACACCACCCTAGTCACCTCACCCTAGTCACACCACCCTAGTCACACCACCCTAGTCACACCACCCTAGTCACACCACCCTAGTCACACCACCCTAGTCACACCACCCTAGTCACACCACCCTAGTCACACCACCCTAGTCACACCACCCTAGTCACACCACCCTAGTCACACCACCCTAGTCACACCACCCTAGTCACACCACCCTAGTCACACCACCCTAGTCACACCACCCTAGTCACACCACCCTAGTCACCTCACCCTAGTCACACCACCCTAGTCACCTCACCCTAGTCACACCACCCTAGTCACCTCACCCTAGTCACACCACCCTAGTCACACCACCCTAGTCACCTCACCCTAGTCACACCACCCTAGTCACACCACCCTAGTCACACCACCCTAGTCACACCACCCTAGTCACACCACCCTAGTCACACCACCCTAGTCACACCACCCTAGTCACACCACCCTAGTCACCTCACCCTAGTCACACCACCCTAGTCACACCACCCTAGTCACACCACCCTAGTCACACCACCCTAGTCACACCACCCTAGTCACACCACCCTAGTCACACCACCCTAGTCACACCACCCTAGTCCACACCACCCTAGTCACCTCACCCTAGTCACACCACCCTAGTCACACCACCCTAGTCACCTCACCCTAGTCACACCACCCTAGTCACACCACCCTAGTCACACCACCCTAGTCACACCACCCTAGTCACACCACCCTAGTCACCTCACCCTAGTCACACCACCCTAGTCACACCACCCTAGTCACCTCACCCTAGTCACACCACCCTAGTCACACCACCCTAGTCACCTCACCCTAGTCACACCACCCTAGTCACCTCACCCTAGTCACACCACCCTAGTCACACCACCCTAGTCACCTCACCCTAGTCACACCACCCTAGTCACACCACCCTGTCACACCACCCTAGTCACACCACCCTAGTCACACCACCCTAGTCACACCACCCTAGTCACACCACCCTAGTCACACCACCCTAGTCACACCACCCTAGTCACCTCACCCTAGTCACACCACCCTAGTCACACCACCCTAGTCACCTCACCCTAGTCACACCACCCTAGTCACACCACCCTAGTCACACTCACCCTAGTCACCTCACCCTAGTCACCTCACCCTAGTCACACCACCCTAGTCACACCACCCTAGTCACACCACCCTAGTCACACCACCCTAGTCACACCACCCTAGTCACACCACCCTAGTCACACCACCCTAGTCACCTCACCCTAGTCACACCACCCTAGTCACACCACCCTAGTCACACCACCCTAGTCACCTCACCCTAGTCACACCACCCTAGTCACACCACCCTAGTCACACCACCCTAGTCACACCACCCTAGTCACACCACCCTAGTCACCTCACCCTAGTCACCTCACCCTAGTCACACCACCCTAGTCACACCACCCTAGTCACACCACCCTAGTCACACCACCCTAGTCACACCACCCTAGTCACACCACCCTAGTCACCCTCACCCTAGTCACACCCTAGTCACCCTAGTCACCTCACCCTAGTCACACCACCCTAGTCACACCACCCTAGTCACACCACCCTAGTCACACCACCCTAGTCACACCACCCTAGTCACACACCCTAGTCACACCACCCTAGTCACACCACCCTAGTCACACCACCCTAGTCACCTCACCCTAGTCACACCACCCTAGTCACCTCACCCTAGTCACACCACCCTAGTCACACCACCCTAGTCACACCACCCTAGTCACACCACCCTAGTCACACCACCCTAGTCACACCACCCTAGTCACACCACCCTAGTCACACCACCCTAGTCACACCACCCTAGTCACCTCACCCTAGTCACACCACCCTAGTCACACCACCCTAGTCACCTCACCCTAGTCACCTCACCCTAGTCACCTCACCCTAGTCACACCACCCTAGTCACCTCACCCTAGTCACACCACCCTAGTCACACCACCCTAGTCACACCACCCTAGTCACCTCACCCTAGTCACCTCACCCTAGTCACACCACCCTAGTCACACCACCCTAGTCACCCACCCTAGTCACCCTCACCCTAGTCACCTCACCCTAGTCACACCACCCTAGTCACACCACCCTAGTCACACCACCCTCCTCACCCTAGTCACACCACCCTAGTCACACCACCCTAGTCACCTCACCCTAGTCACACCACCCTAGTCACCTCACCCTAGTCACACCACCCTAGTCACACCACCCTAGTCACACCACCCTAGTCACCTCACCCTAGTCACCTCACCCTAGTCACACCACCCTAGTCACCTCACCCTAGTCACCTCACCCTAGTCACCTCACCCTAGTCACACCACCCTAGTCACCTCACCCTAGTCACACCACCCTAGTCACCTCACCCTAGTCACCTCACCCTAGTCACCTCACCCTAGTCACACCACCCTAGTCACCTCACCCTAGTCACACCACCCTAGTCACACCACCCTAGTCACACCACCCTAGTCACACCACCCTAGTCACACCACCCTAGTCACACCACCCTAGTCACCTCACCCTAGTCACACCACCCTAGTCACACCACCCTAGTCACACCACCCTAGTCACCCACCCTAGTCACCTCACCCTAGTCACACCACCCTAGTCACCACACCCTAGTCACACCACCCTAGTCACACCACCCTAGTCACCTCACCCTAGTCACACCACCCTAGTCACACCACCCTAGTCACCTCACCCTAGTCACACCACCCTAGTCACACCACCCTAGTCACACCACCCTAGTCACCTCACCCTAGTCACACCACCCTAGTCACCCACCCTAGTCACACCACCCTAGTCACACCACCCTAGTCACACCACCCTAGTCACACCACCCTAGTCACACCACCCTAGTCACACCACCCTAGTCACCTCACCCTAGTCACACCACCCTAGTCACACCACCCTAGTCACCTCACCCTAGTCACACCACCCTAGTCACCCTCACCCTAGTCACACCACCCTAGTCACACCACCCTAGTCACACCACCCTAGTCACACCACCCTAGTCACACCACCCTAGTCACACCACCCTAGTCACACCACCCTAGTCACACCACCCTAGTCACCTCACCCTAGTCACACCACCCTAGTCACACCACCCTAGTCACACCACCCTAGTCACACCACCCTAGTCACACCACCCTAGTCACACCACCCTAGTCACACCACCCTAGTCACACCACCCTAGTCACCTCACCCTAGTCACACCACCCTAGTCACACCACCCTAGTCACACCACCCTAGTCACACCACCCTAGTCACCTCACCCTAGTCACACCACCCTAGTCACACCACCCTAGTCACACCACCCTAGTCACACCACCCTAGTCACACCACCCTAGTCACCTCACCCTAGTCACACCACCCTAGTCACACCACCCTAGTCACATCACCCTAGTCACCTCACCCTAGTCACCTCACCCTAGTCACACCACCCTAGTCACACCACCCTAGTCACACCACCCTAGTCACACCACCCTAGTCACCTCACCCTAGTCACACCACCCTAGTCACACCACCCTAGTCACCTCACCCTAGTCACACCACCCTAGTCACACCACCCTAGTCACCTCACCCTAGTCACACCACCCTAGTCACACCACCCTAGTCACACCACCCTAGTCACACCACCCTAGTCACACCACCCTAGTCACCTCACCCTAGCTCACACCACCCTAGTCACCTCACCCTAGTCACCTCACCCTAGTCACACCACCCTAGTCACACCACCCTAGTCACACCACCCTAGTCACACCACCCTAGTCACACCACCCTAGTCACACCACCCTAGTCACACCACCCTAGTCACCTCACCCTAGTCACACCACCCTAGTCACACCACCCTAGTCACCTCACCCTAGTCACCTCACCCTAGTCACACCACCCTAGTCACACCACCCTAGTCACACCACCCTAGTCACCTCACCCTAGTCACACCACCCTAGTCACCTCACCCTAGTCACACCACCCTAGTCACACCACCCTAGTCACACCACCCTAGTCACCTCACCCTAGTCACCTCACCCTAGTCACACCACCCTAGTCACACCACCCTAGTCACACCACCCTAGTCACACCACCCTAGTCACACCACCCTAGTCACCTCACCCTAGTCACACCACCCTAGTCACACCACCCTAGTCACACCACCCTAGTCACCTCACCCTAGTCACACCACCCTAGTCACACCACCCTAGTCACACCACCCTAGTCACACCACCCTAGTCACACCACCCTAGTCACACCACCCTAGTCACCTCACCCTAGTCACACCACCCTAGTCACACCACCCTAGTCACACCACCCTAGTCACACCACCCTAGTCACACCACCCTAGTCACACCACCCTAGTCACACCACCCTAGTCACACCACCCTAGTCACACCACCCTAGTCACACCACCCTAGTCACACCACCCTAGTCACACCACCCTAGTCACACCACCCTAGTCACACCACCCTAGTCACACCACCCTAGTCACACCACCCTAGTCACACCACCCTAGTCACACCACCCTAGTCACACCACCCTAGTCACACCACCCTAGTCACACCACCCTAGTCACACCACCCTAGTCACCTCACCCTAGTCACACCACCCTAGTCACCTCACCCTAGTCACACCACCCTAGTCACACCACCCTAGTCACCTCACCCTAGTCACACCACCCTAGTCACCTCACCCTAGTCACCTCACCCTAGTCACACCACCCTAGTCACCTCACCCTAGTCACCTCACCCTAGTCACACCACCCTAGTCACCTCACCCTAGTCACACCACCCTAGTCACCTCACCCTAGTCACACCACCCTAGTCACCTCACCCTAGTCACCTCACCCTAGTCACCTCACCCTAGTCACACCACCCTAGTCACCTCACCCTAGTCACACCACCCTAGTCACCTCACCCTAGTCACCTCACCCTAGTCACACCACCCTAGTCACCTCACCCTAGTCACACCACCCTAGTCACACCACCCTAGTCACACCACCCTAGTCACACCACCCTAGTCACACCACCCTAGTCACACCACCCTAGTCACCTCACCCTAGTCACACCACCCTAGTCACACCACCCTAGTCACACCACCCTAGTCACACCACCCTAGTCACACCACCCTAGTCACACCACCCTAGTCACACCACCCTAGTCACACCACCCTAGTCACACCACCCTAGTCACCTCACCCTAGTCACACCACCCTAGTCACACCACCCTAGTCACACCACCCTAGTCACACCACCCTAGTCACACCACCCTAGTCACCTCACCCTAGTCACCTCACCCTAGTCACACCACCCTAGTCACACCACCCTAGTCACACCACCCTAGTCACACCACCCTAGTCACACCACCCTAGTCACACCACCCTAGTCACCTCACCCTAGTCACCTCACCCTAGTCACCTCACCCTAGTCACCTCACCCTAGTCACACCACCCTAGTCACACCACCCTAGTCACACCACCCTAGTCACACCACCCTAGTCACACCACCCTAGTCACACCACCCTAGTCACACCACCCTAGTCACCTCACCCTAGTCACACCACCCTAGTCACACCACCCTAGTCACACCACCCTAGTCACCTCACCCTAGTCACCTCACCCTAGTCACACCACCCTAGTCACCTCACCCTAGTCACACCACCCTAGTCACACCACCCTAGTCACCTCACCCTAGTCACACCACCCTAGTCACCTCACCCTAGTCACCTCACCCTAGTCACACCACCCTAGTCACCTCACCCTAGTCACCTCACCCTAGTCACACCACCCTAGTCACACCACCCTAGTCACCTCACCCTAGTCACACCACCCTAGTCACACCACCCTAGTCACACCACCCTAGTCACACCACCCTAGTCACACCACCCTAGTCACACCACCCTAGTCACACCACCCTAGTCACACCACCCTAGTCACACCACCCTAGTCACACCACCCTAGTCACACCACCCTAGTCACACCACCCTAGTCACCTCACCCTAGTCACACCACCCTAGTCACACCACCCTAGTCACACCACCCTAGTCACCTCACCCTAGTCACACCACCCTAGTCACACCACCCTAGTCACCTCACCCTAGTCACACCACCCTAGTCACCTCACCCTAGTCACACCACCCTAGTCACACCACCCTAGTCACACCACCCTAGTCACCTCACCCTAGTCACACCACCCTAGTCACACCACCCTAGTCACACCACCCTAGTCACACCACCCTAGTCACACCACCCTAGTCACACCACCCTAGTCACACCACCCTAGTCACACCACCCTAGTCACACCACCCTAGTCACCTCACCCTAGTCACACCACCCTAGTCACCTCACCCTAGTCACACCACCCTAGTCACCTCACCCTAGTCACACCACCCTAGTCACACCACCCTAGTCACACCACCCTAGTCACACCACCCTAGTCACACCACCCTAGTCACACCACCCTAGTCACACCACCCTAGTCACACCACCCTAGTCAACTCACCCTAGTCACACCACCCTAGTCACCTCACCCTAGTCACACCACCCTAGTCACCTCACCCTAGTCACACCACCCTAGTCACACCACCCTAGTCACCTCACCCTAGTCACCTCACCCTAGTCACACCACCCTAGTCACACCACCCTAGTCACACCACCCTAGTCACCTCACCCTAGTCACACCACCCTAGTCACCTCACCCTAGTCACACCACCCTAGTCACCTCACCCTAGTCACACCACCCTAGTCACACCACCCTAGTCACACCACCCTAGTCACACCACCCTAGTCACACCACCCTAGTCACACCACCCTAGTCACCTCACCCTAGTCACACCACCCTAGTCACACCACCCTAGTCACACCACCCTAGTCACACCACCCTAGTCACCTCACCCTAGTCACACCACCCTAGTCACCTCACCCTAGTCACACCACCCTAGTCACACCACCCTAGTCACCTCACCCTAGTCACCTCACCCTAGTCACACCACCCTAGTCACCTCACCCTAGTCACCTCACCCTAGTCACCTCACCCTAGTCACACCACCCTAGTCACACCACCCTAGTCACACCACCCTAGTCACACCACCCTAGTCACACCACCCTAGTCACACCACCCTAGTCACACCACCCTAGTCACACCACCCTAGTCACACCACCCTAGTCACCTCACCCTAGTCACCTCACCCTAGTCACCTCACCCTAGTCACACCACCCTAGTCACCTCACCCTAGTCACACCACCCTAGTCACACCACCCTAGTCACACCACCCTAGTCACACCACCCTAGTCACACCACCCTAGTCACACCACCCTAGTCACACCACCCTAGTCACCTCACCCTAGTCACACCACCCTAGTCACACCACCCTAGTCACCTCACCCTAGTCACACCACCCTAGTCACACCACCCTAGTCACACTACCCTAGTCACACCACCCTAGTCACACCACCCTAGTCACCTCACCCTAGTCACACCACCCTAGTCACCTCACCCTAGTCACCTCACCCTAGTCACACCACCCTAGTCACCTCACCCTAGTCACACCACCCTAGTCACACCACCCTAGTCACCTCACCCTAGTCACACCACCCTAGTCACACCACCCTAGTCACCTCACCCTAGTCACACCACCCTAGTCACCTCACCCTAGTCACCTCACCCTAGTCACACCACCCTAGTCACCTCACCCTAGTCACACCACCCTAGTCACACCACCCTAGTCACACCACCCTAGTCACACCACCCTAGTCACCTCACCCTAGTCACACCACCCTAGTCACCTCACCCTAGTCACCTCACCCTAGTCACACTACCCTAGTCACACCACCCTAGTCACACCACCCTAGTCACACCACCCTAGTCACCTCACCCTAGTCACACCACCCTAGTCACACCACCCTAGTCACACCACCCTAGTCACACCACCCTAGTCACCTCACCCTAGTCACACCACCCTAGTCACACCACCCTAGTCACCTCACCCTAGTCACGCCACCCTAGTCACACCACCCTAGTCACACCACCCTAGTCACACCACCCTAGTCACACCACCCTAGTCACCTCACCCTAGTCACACCACCCTAGTCACACCACCCTAGTCACACCACCCTAGTCACACCACCCTAGTCACACCACCCTAGTCACCTCACCCTAGTCACACCACCCTAGTCACCTCACCCTAGTCACACCACCCTAGTCACACCACCCTAGTCACACCACCCTAGTCACACCACCCTAGTCACACCACCCTAGTCACCTCACCCTAGTCACACCACCCTAGTCACACCACCCTAGTCACACCACCCTAGTCACACCACCCTAGTCACACCACCCTAGTCACCTCACCCTAGTCACACCACCCTAGTCACCTCACCCTAGTCACACCACCCTAGTCACACCACCCTAGTCACACCACCCTAGTCACCTCACCCTAGTCACACCACCCTAGTCACCTCACCCTAGTCACACCACCCTAGTCACACCACCCTAGTCACACCACCCTAGTCACCTCACCCTAGTCACACCACCCTAGTCACACCACCCTAGTCACACTACCCTAGTCACACCACCCTAGTCACACCACCCTAGTCACCTCACCCTAGTCACACCACCCTAGTCACACCACCCTAGTCACACCACCCTAGTCACACCACCCTAGTCACCTCACCCTAGTCACACCACCCTAGTCACACCACCCTAGTCACACCACCCTAGTCACACCACCCTAGTCACACCACCCTAGTCACACCACCCTAGTCACACCACCCTAGTCACCTCACCCTAGTCACACCACCCTAGTCACACCACCCTAGTCACACCACCCTAGTCACACCACCCTAGTCACACCACCCTAGTCACACCACCCTAGTCACACCACCCTAGTCACACCACCCTAGTCACACCACCCTAGTCACCTCACCCTAGTCACCTCACCCTAGTCACACCACCCTAGTCACCTCACCCTAGTCACCTCACCCTAGTCACACCACCCTAGTCACACCACCCTAGTCACACCACCCTAGTCACACCACCCTAGTCACACCACCCTAGTCACCTCACCCTAGTCACACCACCCTAGTCACACCACCCTAGTCACACCACCCTAGTCACACCACCCTAGTCACACCACCCTAGTCACACCACCCTAGTCACACCACCCTAGTCACACCACCCTAGTCACCTCACCCTAGTCACACCACCCTAGTCACACCACCCTAGTCACACCACCCTAGTCACACCACCCTAGTCACACCACCCTAGTCACACCACCCTAGTCACACCACCCTAGTCACACCACCCTAGTCACACCACCCTAGTCACACCACCCTAGTCACACCACCCTAGTCACACCACCCTAGTCACACCACCCTAGTCACACCACCCTAGTCACACCACCCTAGTCACACCACCCTAGTCACACCACCCTAGTCACACCACCCTAGTCACCTCACCCTAGTCACACCACCCTAGTCACACCACCCTAGTCACACCACCCTAGTCACCTCACCCTAGTCACACCACCCTAGTCACCTCACCCTAGTCACACCACCCTAGTCACACCACCCTAGTCACACCACCCTAGTCACCTCACCCTAGTCACACCACCCTAGTCACACCACCCTAGTCACACCACCCTAGTCACACCACCCTAGTCACACCACCCTAGTCACACCACCCTAGTCACCTCACCCTAGTCACACCACCCTAGTCACACCACCCTAGTCACACCACCCTAGTCACACCACCCTAGTCACCTCACCCTAGTCACACCACCCTAGTCACACCACCCTAGTCACCTCACCCTAGTCACCTCACCCTAGTCACACCACCCTAGTCACCTCACCCTAGTCACACCACCCTATTTATTAATAACGTAACTCTCTCTCTCTCTCTCTCTCTCTCTCTCTAACCTAACCGAGGCCGCTATAAGTCGTCTGCAGTTATCTTCATTGACAAATAATACTACAATTCGTGATCGATCATTCTCCAGTAAATCTTTGATAACCACATCAAATGTTCCCGACGTGATGTCACGTGGAATTTTCACGGAGATGGCGATGCAGGCATCTGGGGTGGTCATCGGTAGGGTAGGATTAGATGATAGAGGGGTTTAGTGGGGAGGGGTCGGTGACCAGGTGGTATGTATGTCGAGGTATGGAGTAGGAGTCGGTTTGGATAGGGCGAGGTTAATGTGGAATAGTAGTTGAAGGGCGTAGAAAAGTGTTGTAAAGAACAGTGGAAAACAGCACCAGGTTTCTATAGGGTGGTATTATTGCGCAGGTCGGAAGTGGTAATAAATGTAGATACAGAAGGTAAACGACACGGGAGTATTTATGTAATATTGTACCTTAAGGTATACGGAGGCTGTTCAGGAAGTAGGGAGTAGATATTAGGGTATAGTTGGGATAGATTTGGGGTAGAATTAATGGTATGGGTAAAGTTTGTAAGGTATATAAGGTATCTGAGAAATA